>JARGYF010000118.1:0-223625 GCA_029203975.1 Mycena vitilis
ACTACCTCCTTCCGGCTGCGGAGTTCGCGTACAACAACCACGTTCACTCCTCCACGCAGCAGGTTCCGTTCATGACCGACTCCGGTCGCCTCCCCCGGATGGGGTTTGAGCCGACCGGAGTGCGCTCTAAGGTGGAGTCCGCAAACGAGTTCCGCGACCGCATCGCCTCTGGGGTCTCGGAAGCTCGGTCTGCTCTGGTGAAGGCCAAGGAGGAGTACAAGCGGTATTACGACCGCCGTCGCACTCCCGCTCCGGACATCAAGGTCGGGGACCGGGTCTGGCTTGACGCGTCGGACATCCAGACCACTCGTCCGTCGCCGGGCCTCTCCCATCGGCGGCTAGGCCCGTTTACGGTGCTTAAAGTCGTTGGGAAGGGTGCATTCAAGCTAGAGCTCCCACCCCACTACTCCCGGCTTCATCCGGTCTTCCCGGTCGTGAAGCTCGAGCTTGCGGAGGAAGACCCGTTCCCGGGCCGCCCAGGGTATGACGAGCCCGCTCCGGTACTTCCGGACGCACCCGGAGACGCTCCGGAATGGGAAGTCGACGCAGTTCTGGACGCCAAGGTCCGCTGGAAGAGCCTGTACTACTTTGTCAGCTGGAAGGGCTACAGTGCGGCGCACAACCAGTGGGTTAAACACTCCGACTTCTTCGGTCCGGAAGCCCTCGCAGCGTTCTACGAAAAATATCCGGCCAAACCTCGTTCAATTGCTCGTGCGTCATTCGACTCCCTCCCCTTCCGCAACACCGCCCTCCATGTCCGGTCTATGCGTCGAGGCGCCGCATTCCAAGGGGGGGATGATGTCAGGGGAACCCCCCTTTCGCACGCCCCCTCCGGTCGTTGGCCCCGCCCTTCCGGTCGCTCCGGTCGTCCCGGTCGACCGGAACCCTCCGGTCAACCGGAACGTGCCGATGCCGGCTGGCATTCGGCATGCGATCATGCGCGTGACCTCGGCATCCGTTCCCGATCACTCCGGTCCCGTGCACCTGTCCAGTAGACTATTATACTCACGGCCTAGCGTGGGAATCCTCAGAGTTTCTTCTCTTCGGATTCCCCTCGCTAGGTGCGTTACTCAATGTCTGTAGCTACTGTTTATTCATCTTCGGATTCCCCTCGCTAGGACTCTTGAGTATTCTCGGGCCTTGAGGTTGCCCTTACAGAGGAGTGTCTGCGCTACGGCTGCCATTCCCAGACCCAAACCGGGGGCAAATGCTTCAGCCGAGGCAATTGAAAAAATCTGAAACTAAGCATTTGGCGGGCGCTGAAGACTCCTGAATGAGTGACAAAGTATCTGGCCGGCACTGAAGACTCCTGGAGGAGTGTCTGCGCTTTGGCTGCCGTTCCCAGACCCAAACCGGGGGCAAATGCTTCAGCCGAGGCAATTGAAAAAATCTGAAACTAAGCATTTGGCGGGCGCTGAAGACTCCTGAATGAGTGACAAAGTATCTGGCCACCACTGAAGACTCCTGGAGGAGTGTCTGCGCTACGGCTGCCATTCCCAGACCCAAACCAGGGGCAAATGCTTCAGCCGAGGCAATTGAAAAAATCTGAAACTAAGCATTTGGCGGGCGCTGAAGACTCCTGAATGAGTGACAAAGTATCTGGCCACCACTGAAGACGCCTGGAGGAATGTCTGCGCTACGGCTGCCATTCCCAGACCTGAAGCGGGCGCAAATGCTTCAGCGAGGCAATTGAAAAAATCTGAAACCTCCGCGGAGGCATTTGGCGGGCGCTGAAGACTCCTGAAGGAGTGACAAAGTATCTGGCCGGCACTGAAGACTCCTGGAGGAGTGTGTGCGCTATGGCTGCCATTCCCAGACAAAGAACGGGGTGCAAATGCTTCAGCCGAGGCAATTGAAAAAATCTGAAACCTCCGCGGAGGCATTTGGCGGGCGCTGAAGACTCCTGAAGGAGTGACAAAGTATCTGGCCGGCACTGAAGACTCCTGGAGGAGTGTGTGCGCTATGGCTGCCATTCCCAGACAAAAAACGGGGTGCAAATGCTTCAGCCGAGGCAATTAAAAAAATCTGAAACTAAGCATTTGGCTGACGCTGAAGACTCGTGAAGGAGTGACAAAGTATCTGGCCGGCACTGAAGACTCCTGGAGGAGTGTCTGCGCTTTGGCTGCCATTCCCAGACCTGAAGCGGGCGCAAATGCTTCAGCCGAGGCAATTGAAAAAATCTGAAACCTCCGCGGAGGCATTTGGCGGGCGCTGAAGACTCCTGAAGGAGTGACAAAGTATCTGGCCGGCACTGAAGACTCCTGGAGGAGTGTGTGCGCTATGGCTGCCATTCCCAGACAAAAAACGGGGTGCAAATGCTTCAGCCGAGGCAATCAAAAAAATCTGAAACCTCCGCGGAAGCATTTGGCTGGCGCTGAAGACCCCCGAAGAGCATTTAGCTGACGCTGAAGACTCGCGAAGGAGTGACAAAGTATCTGGCCACCACTGAAGACTCCTGGAGGAGTGTCTGCGCTACGGCTGCCATTCCCAGACCCAAAGCGGGCGCAAATGCTTCAGCCGAGGCAATTGAAAAAATTTGAAACCTCCGCGGCAGAATTTGGCGGGCGCTGAAGACTCCTGAAGGAGTGACAAAGTATCTGGCCGGCACTGAAGACTCCTGGAGGAGTGTCTGCGCTTTGGCTGCCATTCCCAGACCCAAACCGGGGGCAAATGCTTCAGCCGAGGCAATTAAAAAAATCTGAAACTAAGCATTTGGCTGACGCTGAAGACTCGTGAAGGAGTGACAAAGTATCTGGCCACCACTGAAGACTCCTGGAGGAGTGTCTGCGCTACGGCTGCCATTCCCAGACCCAAAGCGGGCGCAAATGCTTCAGCCGAGGCAATTAAAAAAATCTGAAACTAAGCATTTGGCTGACGCTGAAGACTCGTGAAGGAGTGACAAAGTATCTGGCCGGCACTGAAGACTCCTGGAGGAGTGTCTGCGCTTTGGCTGCCATTCCCAGACCTGAAGCGGGCGCAAATGCTTCAGCCGAGGCAATTGAAAAAATCTGAAACCTCCGCGGAGGCATTTGGCGGGCGCTGAAGACTCCTGAAGGAGTGACAAAGTATCTGGCCGGCACTGAAGACTCCTGGAGGAGTGTGTGCGCTATGGCTGCCATTCCCAGACAAAAAACGGGGTGCAAATGCTTCAGCCGAGGCAATCAAAAAAATCTGAAACCTCCGCGGAAGCATTTGGCTGGCGCTGAAGACCCCCGAAGAGCATTTAGCTGACGCTGAAGACTCGTGAAGGAGTGACAAAGTATCTGGCCACCACTGAAGACTCCTGGAGGAGTGTCTGCGCTACGGCTGCCATTCCCAGACCCAAAGCGGGCGCAAATGCTTCAGCCGAGGCAATTGAAAAAATTTGAAACCTCCGCGGCAGAATTTGGCGGGCGCTGAACACTCCTGAAGGAGTGACAAAGTATCTGGCCGGCACTGAAGACTCCTGGAGGAGTGTGTGCGCTTTGGCTGCCATTCCCAGACAAAAAACGGGGTGCAAATGCTTCAGCCGAGGCAATTGAAAAAATCTGAAACCTCCGCGGAAGCATTTGGCGGGCGCTGAAGACTCCTGAAGGAGTGACAAAGTATCTGGCCGGCACTGAAGACTCCTGGAGGAGTGTCTGCGCTTTGGGTGCCATTCCCAGACCCAAAGCGGGGGCAAATGCTTCAGCCGAGGCAATTGAAAAAATTTGAAACCTCCGCGGCAGCATTTGGCGGGCGCTGAAGACTCCTGAAGGAGTGACAAAGTATCTGGCCGGCACTGAAGACTCCTGGAGGAGTGTGTGCGCTATGGCTGCCATTCCCAGACAAAAAACGGGGTGCAAATGCTTCAGCCGAGGCAATTGAAAAAATCTGAAACCTCCGCGGAGGCATTTGGCTGGCGCTGAAGACTCCCGAAGAGCATTTGGCTGACGCTGAAGACTCGTGAAGGAGTGACAAAGTATCTGGCCACCACTGAAGACTCCTGGAGGAGTGTCTGCGCTTTGGCTGCCATTCCCAGACCCAAACCGGGGGCAAATGCTTCAGCCGAGGCAATTAAAAAAATCTGAAACTAAGCATTTGGCGGGCGCTGAAGACTCCTGAAGGAGTGACAAAGTATCTGGCCGGCACTGAAGACTCCTGGAGGAGTGTCTGCGCTTTGGCTGCCATTCCCAGACCCAAAGCGGGCGCAAATGCTTCAGCCGAGGCAATTGAAAAAATCTGAAACTAAGCATTTGGCTGACGCTGAAGACTCGTGAAGGAGTGACAAAGTATCTGGCCACCACTGAAGACTCCTGGAGGAGTGTCTGCGCTACGGCTGCCATTCCCAGACCCAAAGCGGGCGCAAATGCTTCAGCCGAGGCAATTGAAAAAATCTGAAACCTCCGCGGAGGCATTTGTCGGGCGCTGAAGACTCCTGAAGGAGTGACAAAGTATCTGGCCGGCACTGAAGACTCCTGGGGGAGTGTCTGCGCTTTGGCTGCCATTCCCAGACCTGAAGCGGGCGCAAATGCTTCAGCCGAGGCAATTGAAAAAATCTGAAACCTCCGCGGAGGCATTTGGCGGGCGCTGAAGACTCCTGAAGGAGTGACAAAGTATCTGGCCGGCACTGAAGACTCCTGGAGGAGTGTGTGCGCTATGGCTGCCATTCCCAGACAAAAAACGGGGTGCAAATGCTTCAGCCGAGGCAATCAAAAAAATCTGAAACCTCCGCGGAAGCATTTGGCTGGCGCTGAAGACCCCCGAAGAGCATTTAGCTGACGCTGAAGACTCGTGAAGGAGTGACAAAGTATCTGGCCACCACTGAAGACTCCTGGAGGAGTGTCTGCGCTACGGCTGCCATTCCCAGACCCAAAGCGGGCGCAAATGCTTCAGCCGAGGCAATTGAAAAAATTTGAAACCTCCGCGGCAGAATTTGGCGGGCGCTGAAGACTCCTGAAGGAGTGACAAAGTATCTGGCCGGCACTGAAGACTCCTGGAGGAGTGTGTGCGCTATGGCTGCCATTCCCAGACAAAAAACGGGATGCAAATGCTTCAGCCGAGGCAATTGAAAAAATCTGAAACCTCCGCGGAAGCATTTGGCGGGCGCTGAAGACTCCTAAAGGAGTGACAAAGTATCTGGCCGGCACTGAAGACTCCTGGAGGAGTGTCTGCGCTTTGGCTGCCATTCCCAGACCCAAACCGGGGGCAAATGCTTCAGCCGAGGCAATTAAAAAAATCTGAAACTAAGCATTTGGCGGGCGCTGAAGACTCGTGAAGGAGTGACAAAGTATCTGGCCGGCACTGAAGACTCCTGGAGGAGTGTGTGCGCTATGGCTGCCATTCCCAGACAAAAAACGGGGTGCAAATGCTTCAGCCGAGGCAATTGAAAAAATCTGAAACCTCCGCGGAGGCATTTGGCTGGCGCTGAAGACTCCCGAAGAGCATTTGGCTGACGCTGAAGACTCGTGAAGGAGTGACAAAGTATCTGGCCACCACTGAAGACTCCTGGAGGAGTGTCTGCGCTTTGGCTGCCATTCCCAGACCCAAACCGGGGGCAAATGCTTCAGCCGAGGCAATTAAAAAAATCTGAAACTAAGCATTTGGCGGGCGCTGAAGACTCCTGAAGGAGTGACAAAGTATCTGGCCGGCACTGAAGACTCCTGGAGGAGTGTCTGCGCTTTGGCTGCCATTCCCAGACCCAAAGCGGGCGCAAATGCTTCAGCCGAGGCAATTGAAAAAATCTGAAACTAAGCATTTGGCTGACGCTGAAGACTCGTGAAGGAGTGACAAAGTATCTGGCCACCACTGAAGACTCCTGGAGGAGTGTCTGCGCTACGGCTGCCATTCCCAGACCCAAAGCGGGCGCAAATGCTTCAGCCGAGGCAATTGAAAAAATCTGAAACCTCCGCGGAGGCATTTGTCGGGCGCTGAAGACTCCTGAAGGAGTGACAAAGTATCTGGCCGGCACTGAAGACTCCTGGGGGAGTGTCTGCGCTTTGGCTGCCATTCCCAGACCTGAAGCGGGCGCAAATGCTTCAGCCGAGGCAATTGAAAAAATCTGAAACCTCCGCGGAGGCATTTGGCGGGCGCTGAAGACTCCTGAAGGAGTGACAAAGTATCTGGCCGGCACTGAAGACTCCTGGAGGAGTGTGTGCGCTATGGCTGCCATTCCCAGACAAAAAACGGGGTGCAAATGCTTCAGCCGAGGCAATCAAAAAAATCTGAAACCTCCGCGGAAGCATTTGGCTGGCGCTGAAGACCCCCGAAGAGCATTTAGCTGACGCTGAAGACTCGTGAAGGAGTGACAAAGTATCTGGCCACCACTGAAGACTCCTGGAGGAGTGTCTGCGCTACGGCTGCCATTCCCAGACCCAAAGCGGGCGCAAATGCTTCAGCCGAGGCAATTGAAAAAATCTGAAACCTCCGCGGAGGCATTTGTCGGGCGCTGAAGACTCCTGAAGGAGTGACAAAGTATCTGGCCGGCACTGAAGACTCCTGGGGGAGTGTCTGCGCTTTGGCTGCCATTCCCAGACCTGAAGCGGGCGCAAATGCTTCAGCCGAGGCAATTGAAAAAATCTGAAACCTCCGCGGAGGCATTTGGCGGGCGCTGAAGACTCCTGAAGGAGTGACAAAGTATCTGGCCGGCACTGAAGACTCCTGGAGGAGTGTGTGCGCTATGGCTGCCATTCCCAGACAAAAAACGGGGTGCAAATGCTTCAGCCGAGGCAATCAAAAAAATCTGAAACCTCCGCGGAAGCATTTGGCTGGCGCTGAAGACCCCCGAAGAGCATTTAGCTGACGCTGAAGACTCGTGAAGGAGTGACAAAGTATCTGGCCACCACTGAAGACTCCTGGAGGAGTGTCTGCGCTACGGCTGCCATTCCCAGACCCAAAGCGGGCGCAAATGCTTCAGCCGAGGCAATTGAAAAAATTTGAAACCTCCGCGGCAGAATTTGGCGGGCGCTGAAGACTCCTGAAGGAGTGACAAAGTATCTGGCCGGCACTGAAGACTCCTGGAGGAGTGTGTGCGCTTTGGCTGCCATTCCCAGACAAAAAACGGGGTGCAAATGCTTCAGCCGAGGCAATTGAAAAAATCTGAAACCTCCGCGGAAGCATTTGGCGGGCGCTGAAGACTCCTGAAGGAGTGACAAAGTATCTGGCCGGCACTGAAGACTCCTGGAGGAGTGTCTGCGCTTTGGGTGCCATTCCCAGACCCAAAGCGGGGGCAAATGCTTCAGCCGAGGCAATTGAAAAAATTTGAAACCTCCGCGGCAGCATTTGGCGGGCGCTGAAGACTCCTGAAGGAGTGACAAAGTATCTGGCCGGCACTGAAGACTCCTGGAGGAGTGTGTGCGCTATGGCTGCCATTCCCAGACAAAAAACGGGGTGCAAATGCTTCAGCCGAGGCAATTGAAAAAATCTGAAACCTCCGCGGAGGCATTTGGCTGGCGCTGAAGACTCCCGAAGAGCATTTGGCTGACGCTGAAGACTCGTGAAGGAGTGACAAAGTATCTGGCCACCACTGAAGACTCCTGGAGGAGTGTCTGCGCTTTGGCTGCCATTCCCAGACAAAAAACGGGGTGCAAATGCTTCAGCCGAGGCAATTGAAAAAATCTGAAACCTCCGCGGAGGCATTTGGCTGGCGCTGAAGACTCCCGAAGAGCATTTGGCTGACGCTGAAGACTCGTGAAGGAGTGACAAAGTATCTGGCCACCACTGAAGACTCCTGGAGGAGTGTGTGCGCTATGGCTGCCATTCCCAGACAAAAAACGGGGTGCAAATGCTTCAGCCGAGGCAATTGAAAAAATCTGAAACCTCCGCGGAGGCATTTGGCGGGCGCTGAAGACTCCTGAAGGAGTGACAAAGTATCTGGCCGGCACTGAAGACTCCTGGAGGAGTGTGTGCGCTATGGCTGCCATTCCCAGACCCAAACCGGGGGCAAATGCTTCAGCCGAGGCAATTAAAAAAATCTGAAACTAAGCATTTGGCGGGCGCTGAAGACTCCTGAAGGAGTGACAAAGTATCTGGCCGGCACTGAAGACTCCTGGAGGAGTGTCTGCGCTTTGGCTGCCATTCCCAGACCCAAAGCGGGCGCAAATGCTTCAGCCGAGGCAATTGAAAAAATCTGAAACCTCCGCGGAGGCATTTGGCGGGCGCTGAAGACTCCTGAAGGAGTGACAAAGTATCTGGCCGGCACTGAAGACTCCTGGAGGAGTGTCTGCGCTTTTGCTGCCATTCCCAGACCCAAACTGGGGGCAAATGCTTCAGCCGAGGCAATTGAAAAAATCTGAAACCTCCGCGGAGGCATTTGGCGGGCGCTGAAGACTCCTGAAGGAGTGACAAAGTATCTGGCCGGCACTGAAGACTCCTGGAGGAGTGTCTGCGCTCTGGCTGCCATTCCCAGACCCAAACCGGGGGCAAATGCTTCAGCCGAGGCAATTGAAAAAATTTGAAACCTCCGCGGCAGCATTTGGCGGGCGCTGAAGACTCCTGAAGGAGTGACAAAGTATCTGGCCGGCACTGAAGACTCCTGGAGGAGTGTGTGCGCTATGGCTGCCATTCCCAGACAAAAAACGGGGTGCAAATGCTTCAGCCGAGGCAATTGAAAAAATCTGAAACCTCCGCGGAGGCATTTGGCTGGCGCTGAAGACTCCCGAAGAGCATTTGGCTGACGCTGAAGACTCGTGAAGGAGTGACAAAGTATCTGGCCACCACTGAAGACTCCTGGAGGAGTGTCTGCGCTTTGGCTGCCATTCCCAGACCCAAACCGGGGGCAAATGCTTCAGCCCAGGCAATTAAAAAAATCTGAAACTAAGCATTTGGCGGGCGCTGAAGACTCCTGAAGGAGTGACAAAGTATCTGGCCGGCACTGAAGACTCCTGGAGGAGTGTCTGCGCTCTGACTGCCATTCCCAGACCCAAACCGGGGGCAAATGCTTCAGCCGAGGCAATTGAAAAAATTTGAAACCTCCGCGGCAGCATTTGGCGGGCGCTGAAGACTCCTGAAGGAGTGACAAAGTATCTGGCCGGCACTGAAGACTCCTGGAGGAGTGTGTGCGCTCTGACTGCCATTCCCAGACCCAAACCGGGGGCAAATGCTTCAGCCGAGGCAATTGAAAAAATTTGAAACCTCCGCGGCAGCATTTGGCGGGCGCTGAAGACTCCTGAAGGAGTGACAAAGTATCTGGCCGGCACTGAAGACTCCTGGAGGAGTGTGTGCGCTATGGCTGCCATTCCCAGACAAAAAACGGGGTGCAAATGCTTCAGCCGAGGCAATTGAAAAAATCTGAAACCTCCGCGGAGGCATTTGGCTGGCGCTGAAGACTCCCGAAGAGCATTCGGCTGACGCTGAAGACTCGTGAAGGAGTGACAAAGTATCTGGCCACCACTGAACACTCCTGGAGGAGTGTTTGCGCTTTGGCTGCCATTCCCAGACCCAAACCGGGGGCAAATGCTTCAGCCGAGGCAATTAAAAAAATCTGAAACTAAGCATTTGGCGGGCGCTGAAGACTCCTGAAGGAGTGACAAAGTATCTGGCCGGCACTGAAGACTCCTGGAGGAGTGTCTGCGCTTCGGCTGCCATTCCCAGACCCAAACTGGGGGCAAATGCTTCAGCCGAGGCAATTGAAAAAATCTGAAACTAAGCATTTGGCGGGCGCTGAAGACTCCTGAATGAGTGACAAAGTATCTGGCCGGCACTGAAGACTCCTGGAGGAGTGTCTGCGCTTTGGCTGCCATTCCCAGACCCAAACCGGGGGCAAATGCTTCAGCCGAGGCAATTGAAAAAATTTGAACCTCCGCGGAGGCATTTGGCGGGCGCTGAAGACTCCTGAAGGAGTGACAAAGTATCTGGCCGGCACTGAAGACTCCTGGAGGAGTGTCTGCGCTTTGGCTGCCATTCCCAGACCCAAACCGGGGGCAAATGCTTCAGCCGAGGCAATTGAAAAAATTTGAACCTCCGCGGAGGCATTTGGCGGGCGCTGAAGACTCCTGAAGGAGTGACAAAGTATCTGGCCGGCACTGAAGACTCCCCGAGGAGTGTCTGCACTGCGACTGCCATTCCCAGACCCAAACCGGGGGCAAATGCTTCAGCCGAGGCAATTGAAAAAATTTGAAACCTCCGCGGAGGCATTTGGCGGGCGCTGAAGACTCCTGAAGGAGTGACAAAGTATCTGGCCGGCACTGAAGACTCCTGGAGGAGTGTCTGCGCTTTGGCTGCCATTCCCAGACCCAAACCGGGGGCAAATGCTTCAGCCGAGGCAATTGAAAAAATTTGAAACCTCCGCGGAGGCATTTGGCGGGCGCTGAAGACTCCTGAATGAGTGACAAAGTATCTGGCCGGCACTGAAGACTCCTGGAGGAGTGTCTGCGCTTTGGCTGCCATTCCCAGACCCAAACTGGGGGCAAATGCTTGAGCCGAGGCAATTGAAAAAATCTGAAACTAAGCATTTGGCGGGCGCTGAAGACTCCTGAATGAGTGACAAAGTATCTGGCCGGCACTGAAGACTCCTGGAGGAGTGTCTGCGCTTTGGCTGCCATTCCCAGACCCAAACTGGGGGCAAATGCTTGAGCCGAGGCAATTGAAAAAATCTGAAACTAAGCATTTGGCGGGCGCTGAAGACTCCTGAATGAGTGACAAAGTATCTGGCCGGCACTGAAGACTCCTGGAGGAGTGTCTGCACTGCGACTGCCATTCCCAGACCCAAACCGGGGGCAAATGCTTGAGCCGAGGCAATTGAAAAAATCTGAAACTAAGCATTTGGCGGGCGCTGAAGACTCCTGAATGAGTGACAAAGTATCTGGCCGGCACTGAAGACTCCCCGAGGAGAGTCTGCACTGCGACTGCCATTCCCAGACCCAAACCGGGGGCAAATGCTTCAGCCGAGGCAATTGAAAAAATTTGAAACTAAGCATTTGGCGGGCGCTGAAGACTCCTGAAGGAGTGACAAAGTATCTGGCCGGCGCTGAAGACTCCTGGAGGAGTGTCTGCACCTCGGCTGCCATTCCCAGACCCAAAACGGGTGCAAATGCTTCAGCCGAGGCAATTGAAAAAATCTGAAACCTCCGCGGAAGCATTTGGTGGGTGCTGAAGACTCCTGAAGGGGTGACAAAGTATCTGGCCGGCGCTGAAGACTCCTGGAGGAGTGTCTGCACCTCGGCTGCCATTCCCAGACCCAAAACGGGTGCAAATGCTTCAGCCGAGGCAATTGAAAAAATCTGAAACCTCCGCGGAAGCATTTGGCGGGTGCTGGAGACTCCTGAAGGAGTGACAAAGTATCTGGCCGGCGCTGAAGACTCCTGGAGGAGTGTCTGCACCTCGGCTGCCATTCCCAGACCCAAACCGGGTGCAAATGCTTCAGCCGAGGCAATTGAAAAAATCTGAAACCTCCGCGGAAGCATTTGGCGGGTACTGGAGACTCCTGAAGGAGTGACAAAGTATCTGGCCGGCGCTGAAGACTCCTGGAGGAGTGTCTGCACCTCGGCTGCCATTCCCAGACCCAAACCGGGTGCAAATGCTTCAGCCGAGGCAATTGAAAAAATCTGAAACCTCCGCGGAAGCATTTGGCGGGCGCTGAAGATTCCTGAAGGAGTGACAAAGTATCTGGCCGGCGCTGAAGACTCCTGGAGGAGTGTCTGCGCTTTGGCTGCCATTCCCAGACCCAAAACGGGGTGAAAATGCTTCAGCCCAGGCATTTGGCTGGCGCTGAAGACTCCCGAAGAGCATTTGGTGGGCGCTGAAGACTCCTGAAGGAGTGACAAAGTATCTGGCCGGCACTGAGGACTCCCGGATGAGTGTCTGCGCTTTGGCTGCCATTCCCAGACAAAAACGGGCGCAAATGCTTCAGCCGAGGCAATTGAACAAATCTGAAACCCCCGCGGAGGCATTTGGTGGGCGCTGAAGACTCCTGAAGGAGTGACAAAGTATCTGGCCGGCACTGAAGACTCCTGGAGGAGTGTCTGCGCTTTTGCTGCCATTCCCAGACCCAAACCGGGGGCAAATGCTTCAGCCGAGGCAATTAAAAAAATCTGAAACTAAGCATTTGGCGGGCGCTGAAGACTCGTGAAGGAGTGACAAAGTATCTGGCCGGCACTGAAGACTCCTGGAGGAGTGTCTGCGCTACGGCTGCCATTCCCAGACCCAAAGCGGGCGCAAATGCTTCAGCCGAGGCAATTGAAAAAATCTGAAACCTCCGCGGAGGCATTTGGCGGGCGCTGAAGACTCCTGAAGGAGTGACAAAGTATCTGGCCGGCACTGAAGACTCCTGGAGGAGTGTCTGCGCTTTGGCTGCCATTCCCAGACAAAAACGGGCGCAAATGCTTCAGCCAAGGCAATTGAAAAAATCTGAAACCTCCGCGGAAGCATTTGGCGGGCGCAGAAGATTCCTGAAGGAGTGACAAAGTATCTGGCCGGCGCTGAAGACTCCTGGAGGAGTGTCTGCACCTCGGCTGCCATTCCCAGACCCAAAACGGGTGCAAATGCTTCAGCCGAGGCAATTGAAAAAATCTGAAACCTCCGCGGAAGCATTTGGTGGGTGCTGAAGACTCCTGAAGGGGTGACAAAGTATCTGGCCGGCGCTGAAGACTCCTGGAGGAGTGTCTGCGCTTTGGCTGCCATTCCCAGACCCAAACCGGGGTGAAAATGCTTCAGCCCAGGCATTTGGCTGGCGCTGAAGACTCCCGAAGAGCATTTGGTGGGCGCAGAAGATTCCTGAAGGAGTGACAAAGTATCTGGCCGGCGCTGAAGGCTCCTGGAGGAGTGTCTGCACCTCGGCTGCCATTCCCAGACAAAAACGGGCGCAAATGCTTCAGCCAAGGCAATTGAAAAAATCTGAAACCTCCGCGGAAGCATTTGGTGGGTGCTGAAGACTCCTGAAGGAGTGACAAAGTATCTGGCCGGCGCTGAAGACTCCTGGAGGAGTGTCTGCACCTCGGCTGCCATTCCCAGACCCAAAACGGGCGCAAATGCTTCAGCCGAGGCAATTGAAAAAATCTGAAACCTCCGCGGAAGCATTTGGCGGGCGCTGAAGACTCCTGAAGGAGTGACAAAGTATCTGGCCGGCGCTGAAGACTCCTGGAGGAGTGTCTGCGCTTTGGCTGCCATTCCCAGACCCAAAACGGGGTGACAATGCATTTGGCTGGCGCTGAAGACTCCCGAAGAGCATTTGGTGGGCGCAGAAGATTCCTGAAGGAGTGACAAAGTATCTGGCCGGCGCTGAAGACTTCTGGAGGAGTGTCTGCACCTCGGCTGCCATTCCCAGACCCAAAACGGGTGCAAATGCTTCAGCCGAGGCAATTGAAAAAATCTGAAACCTCCGCGGAAGCATTTGGCGGGCGCTGAAGACTCCTGAAGGAGTGACAAAGTATCTGGCCGGCGCTGAAGACTCCTGGAGGAGTGTCTGCGCTTTGGCTGCCATTCGCAGACCCAAACCGGGGTGAAAATGCTTCAGCCCAGGCATTTGGCTGGCGCTGAAGACTCCCGAAGAGCATTTGGTGGGCGCAGAAGATTCCTGAAGGAGTGACAAAGTATCTGGCCGGCGCTGAAGACTCCTGGAGGAGTGTCTGGACCTCGGCTGCCATTCCCAGACAAAAATGGGCGCAAATGCTTCAGCCGAGGCAATTGAAAAAATCTGAAACCTCCGCGGAAGCATTTGGTGGGTGCTGAAGACTCCTGAAGGAGTGACAAAGTATCTGGCCGGCACTGAAGACTCCTGGAGGAGTGTCTGCGCTTTTGCTGCCATTCCCAGACCCAAACCGGGGGCAAATGCTTCAGCCGAGGCAATTAAAAAAATCTGAAACTAAGCATTTGGCGGGCGCTGAAGACTCGTGAAGGAGTGACAAAGTATCTGGCCGGCACTGAAGACTCCTGGAGGAGTGTCTGCGCTACGGCTGCCATTCCCAGACCCAAAGCGGGCGCAAATGCTTCAGCCGAGGCAATTGAAAAAATCTGAAACCTCCGCGGAGGCATTTGGCGGGCGCTGAAGACTCCTGAAGGAGTGACAAAGTATCTGGCCGGCACTGAAGACTCCTGGAGGAGTGTCTGCGCTTTGGCTGCCATTCCCAGACAAAAACGGGCGCAAATGCTTCAGCCAAGGCAATTGAAAAAATCTGAAACCTCCGCGGAAGCATTTGGCGGGCGCAGAAGATTCCTGAAGGAGTGACAAAGTATCTGGCCGGCGCTGAAGACTCCTGGAGGAGTGTCTGCACCTCGGCTGCCATTCCCAGACCCAAAACGGGTGCAAATGCTTCAGCCGAGGCAATTGAAAAAATCTGAAACCTCCGCGGAAGCATTTGGTGGGTGCTGAAGACTCCTGAAGGGGTGACAAAGTATCTGGCCGGCGCTGAAGACTCCTGGAGGAGTGTCTGCACCTCGGCTGCCATTCCCAGACCCAAAACGGGTGCAAATGCTTCAGCCGAGGCAATTGAAAAAATCTGAAACCTCCGCGGAAGCATTTGGTGGGTGCTGAAGACTCCTGAAGGGGTGACAAAGTATCTGGCCGGCGCTGAAGACTCCTGGAGGAGTGTCTGCACCTCGGCTGCCATTCCCAGACCCAAACCGGGTGCAAATGCTTCAGCCGAGGCAATTGAAAAAATCTGAAACCTCCGCGGAAGCATTTGGCGGGTGCTGAAGACTCCTGAAGGAGTGACAAAGTATCTGGCCGGCGCTGAAGACTCCTGGAGGAGTGTCTGCGCTTTGGCTGCCATTCCCAGACCCAAACCGGGGTGAAAATGCTTCAGCCCAGGCATTTGGCTGGCGCTGAAGACTCCCGAAGAGCATTTGGTGGGCGCAGAAGATTCCTGAAGGAGTGACAAAGTATCTGGCCGGCGCTGAAGGCTCCTGGAGGAGTGTCTGCACCTCGGCTGCCATTCCCAGACAAAAACGGGCGCAAATGCTTCAGCCAAGGCAATTGAAAAAATCTGAAACCTCCGCGGAAGCATTTGGTGGGTGCTGAAGACTCCTGAAGGAGTGACAAAGTATCTGGCCGGCGCTGAAGACTCCTGGAGGAGTGTCTGCACCTCGGCTGCCATTCCCAGACCCAAAACGGGCGCAAATGCTTCAGCCGAGGCAATTGAAAAAATCTGAAACCTCCGCGGAAGCATTTGGCGGGCGCTGAAGACTCCTGAAGGAGTGACAAAGTATCTGGCCGGCGCTGAAGACTCCTGGAGGAGTGTCTGCGCTTTGGCTGCCATTCCCAGACCCAAAACGGGGTGACAATGCATTTGGCTGGCGCTGAAGACTCCCGAAGAGCATTTGGTGGGCGCAGAAGATTCCTGAAGGAGTGACAAAGTATCTGGCCGGCGCTGAAGACTTCTGGAGGAGTGTCTGCACCTCGGCTGCCATTCCCAGACCCAAAACGGGTGCAAATGCTTCAGCCGAGGCAATTGAAAAAATCTGAAACCTCCGCGGAAGCATTTGGCGGGCGCTGAAGACTCCTGAAGGAGTGACAAAGTATCTGGCCGGCGCTGAAGACTCCTGGAGGAGTGTCTGCGCTTTGGCTGCCATTCGCAGACCCAAACCGGGGTGAAAATGCTTCAGCCCAGGCATTTGGCTGGCGCTGAAGACTCCCGAAGAGCATTTGGTGGGCGCAGAAGATTCCTGAAGGAGTGACAAAGTATCTGGCCGGCGCTGAAGACTCCTGGAGGAGTGTCTGGACCTCGGCTGCCATTCCCAGACAAAAATGGGCGCAAATGCTTCAGCCGAGGCAATTGAAAAAATCTGAAACCTCCGCGGAAGCATTTGGCGGGCGCTGAAGACTCCTGAAGGAGTGACAAAGTATCTGGCCGGCGCTGAAGACTCCTGGAGGAGTGTCTGCGCTTTGGCTGCCATTCCCAGACCCAAAACGGGGTGACAATGCATTTGGCTGGCGCTGAAGACTCCCGAAGAGCATTTGGCGGGCGCAGAAGATTCCTGAAGGAGTGACAAAGTATCTGGCCGGCACTGAGGACTCCCGGATTCTGGCCGGTGCTGAAGACTTCTGGAGGAGTGTCTGCGCTGTGGCTGTCATTCCCAGGCCCAAAATGGGGCGCAAATGCTTCAGCCGAGGCAATTGAAAAAATCTGAAACCTCCGCGGAAGCATTTGGCTGGCGCTGAAAACTCCTGAAGGAGTGACGAAGTATCTGGCTGGCGCTGAGGACTGCTGGAGGAGTGACGAAGTATCTGGCCGGCGCTGAAGACTTCTGGAGGTGTGTCTGCGCTATGGCTGTCACCGTTTTGGGCGCAAATGCTTCAGCCAAGGCAATTGAAAAAATCTGAAACCTCCGCCGAAGCATTTGGCTGGCGCGGAAAACTCCTGAAGGAGTGACGAAGTATCTGGCCGGCGCTGAAGACTTCTGGAGGTGTGTCTGCGCTATGGCTGTCACCGCTTTGGGCACAAATGCTTCAGCCGAGGCAATTGAAAAAATCTGAAACCTCCGCAGAAGCATTTGGCTGGCGCTGAAAACTCCTGAAGGAGTGACGAAGTATCTGGCTGGCGCTGAGGACTGCTGGAGGAGTGACGAAGTATCTGGCCGGCGCTGAAGAGTTCTGGAGGAGTGTGCGTGTTATGGCTGCCATTCCCAGACCCAAAATGGGGCGGAATTGCTTCAGCCGAGGCAATTGAAAAAATCTGAAACCTCCGCGGAAGCATTTGGCTGGCGCTGAAAACTCCTGAAGGAGTGACGAGGTATCTGGCCGGTGCTGAAGACTTCTGGAGGTGTGTCTGCGCTATGGCTGTCACCGCTTTGGGCGCAAATGCTTCAGCCGAGGCAAGTGAAAAAATCTGAAACCTCCGCGGAAGCATTTGGCTGGCGCTGAAACCTCCTGAAGGAGTGATGAGGTATATGGCCGGTGCTGAAGACTTCTGGAGGAGTGTCTGCGCTATGGCTGTCATTCCCAGGCCCAAAATGGGGCGCAAATGCTTCAGCCGAGGCAATTGAAAAAAATCTGAAACCTCCGCGGAAGCATTTGGCTGGCGCTGAAAACTCCTGAAGGAGTGACAAAGTATCTGGCCGGCACTGAGGACTCCCGGATGAGTGTCTGCGCTTTGGCTGCCATTCCCAGACAAAAACGGGCGCAAATGCTTCAGCCGAGGCAATTGAACAAATCTGAAACCCCCGCGGAGGCATTTGGTGGGCGCTGAAGACTCCTGAAGGAGTGACAAAGTATCTGGCCGGCGCTGAAGACTCCTGGAGGAGTGTCTGCGCTTTGGCTGCCATTCCCAGACCCAAAACGGGGTGAAAATGCTTCAGCCCAGGCATTTGGCTGGCGCTGAAGACTCCCGAAGAGCATTTGGTGGGCGCTGAAGACTCCTGAAGGAGTGACAAAGTATCTGGCCGGCACTGAGGACTCCCGGATGAGTGTCTGCGCTTTGGCTGCCATTCCCAGACAAAAACGGGCGCAAATGCTTCAGCCGAGGCAATTGAACAAATCTGAAACCCCCGCGGAGGCATTTGGTGGGCGCTGAAGACTCCTGAAGGAGTGACAAAGTATCTGGCCGGCACTGAGGACTCCCGGAGGAGTGTCTGCGCTTTGGCTGCCATTCCCAGACCCAAACCGGGGTGAAAATGCTTCAGCCCAGGCATTTGGCTGGCGCTGAAGACTCCCGAAGAGCATTTGGTGGGCGCAGAAGATTCCTGAAGGAGTGACAAAGTATCTGGCCGGGGCTGAAGACTCCTGGAGGAGTGTCTGCACCTCGGCTGCCATTCTCAGACCCAAAACGGGTGCAAATGCTTCAGCCGAGGCAATTGAAAAAATCTGAAACCTCCGCGGAAGCATTTGGTGGGTGCTGAAGACTCCTGAAGGAGTGACAAAGTATCTGGCCGGCACTGAAGACTCCTGGAGGAGTGTCTGCGCTTTTGCTGCCATTCCCAGACCCAAACCGGGGGCAAATGCTTCAGCCGAGGCAATTAAAAAAATCTGAAACTAAGCATTTGGCGGGCGCTGAAGACTCCTGAAGGAGTGACAAAGTATCTGGCCGGCACTGAAGACTCCTGGAGGAGTGTCTGCGCTTTGGCTGCCATTCCCAGACCCAAAACGGGTGCAAATGCTTCAGCCGAGGCAATTGAAAAAATCTGAAACCTCCGCGGAAGCATTTGGTGGGTGCTGAAGACTCCTGAAGGAGTGACAAAGTATCTGGCCGGCACTGAAGACTCCTGGAGGAGTGTCTGCGCTTTGGCTGCCATTCCCAGACAAAAACGGGCGCAAATGCTTCAGCCAAGGCAATTGAAAAAATCTGAAACCTCCGCGGAAGCATTTGGCGGGCGCAGAAGATTCCTGAAGGAGTGACAAAGTATCTGGCCGGCGCTGAAGACTCCTGGAGGAGTGTCTGCACCTCGGCTGCCATTCCCAGACCCAAAACGGGTGCAAATGCTTCAGCCGAGGCAATTGAAAAAATCTGAAACCTCCGCGGAAGCATTTGGTGGGTGCTGAAGACTCCTGAAGGGGTGACAAAGTATCTGGCCGGCGCTGAAGACTCCTGGAGGAGTGTCTGCACCTCGGCTGCCATTCCCAGACCCAAAACGGGTGCAAATGCTTCAGCCGAGGCAATTGAAAAAATCTGAAACCTCCGCGGAAGCATTTGGTGGGTGCTGAAGACTCCTGAAGGGGTGACAAAGTATCTGGCCGGCGCTGAAGACTCCTGGAGGAGTGTCTGCACCTCGGCTGCCATTCCCAGACCCAAACCGGGTGCAAATGCTTCAGCCGAGGCAATTGAAAAAATCTGAAACCTCCGCGGAAGCATTTGGCGGGTGCTGAAGACTCCTGAAGGAGTGACAAAGTATCTGGCCGGCGCTGAAGACTCCTGGAGGAGTGTCTGCGCTTTGGCTGCCATTCCCAGACCCAAACCGGGGTGAAAATGCTTCAGCCCAGGCATTTGGCTGGCGCTGAAGACTCCCGAAGAGCATTTGGTGGGCGCAGAAGATTCCTGAAGGAGTGACAAAGTATCTGGCCGGCGCTGAAGGCTCCTGGAGGAGTGTCTGCACCTCGGCTGCCATTCCCAGACAAAAACGGGCGCAAATGCTTCAGCCAAGGCAATTGAAAAAATCTGAAACCTCCGCGGAAGCATTTGGTGGGTGCTGAAGACTCCTGAAGGAGTGACAAAGTATCTGGCCGGCGCTGAAGACTCCTGGAGGAGTGTCTGCACCTCGGCTGCCATTCCCAGACCCAAAACGGGCGCAAATGCTTCAGCCGAGGCAATTGAAAAAATCTGAAACCTCCGCGGAAGCATTTGGCGGGCGCTGAAGACTCCTGAAGGAGTGACAAAGTATCTGGCCGGCGCTGAAGACTCCTGGAGGAGTGTCTGCGCTTTGGCTGCCATTCCCAGACAAAAACGGGTGCAAATGCTTCAGCCGAGGCAATTGAAAAAATCTGAAACCTCCGCGGAAGCATTTGGCGGGTACGGGAGACTCCTGAAGGAGTGACAAAGTATCTGGCCGGCGCTGAAGACTCCTGGAGGAGTGTCTGCACCTCGGCTGCCATTCCCAGACCCAAACCGGGTGCAAATGCTTCAGCCGAGGCAATTGAAAAAATCTGAGCCGAGGCATTTGGCGGGCGCAGAAGATTCCTGAAGGAGTGACAAAGTATCTGGCCGGCGCTGAAGACTCCTGGAGGAGTGTCTGCGCTTTGGCTGCCATTCCCAGATAAAAACGGGCGCAAATGCTTCAGCCGAGGCATTTGGCTGGCGATGAAGACTCCTGAAGAGCATTTGGCGGGCGCTGAAGACTCCTGAGTGAGTGACAAAGTATCTGGCCGGCGCTGAAGACTCCTGGAGGAGTGTCTGCGCTTTGGCTGCCATTCCCAGACCCAAACCGGGTGAAAATGCTTCAGCCGAGGCAATTGAAAAAATCTGAAACCTCCGCGGAAGCATTTGGCGGGCGCAGAAGATTCCTGAAGGAGTGACAAAGTATCTGGCCGGCGCTGAAGACTCCTGGAGGAGTGTCTGCACCTCGGCTGCCATTCCCAGACCCAAACCGGGTGCAAATGCTTCAGCCGAGGCAATTGAAAAAATCTGAGCCGAGGCATTTGGCGGGCGCAGAAGATTCCTGAAGGAGTGACAAAGTATCTGGCCGGCGCTGAAGACTCCCGGAGGAGTGTCTGTGCTTTGGCTGCCATTCCCAGACCCAAACCGGGGTGAAAATGATTCAGCCGAGGCAATTGAAAAAATTTGAAACCTCCGCGGAGGCATTTGGCGGGCGCTGAAGACTCCTGAGGGAGTGACAAAGTATCTGGCCGGCGCTGAAGACTCCCGGATGAGTGTCTGCGCTTTGGCTGCCATTCCCAGACAAAAACGGGCGCAAATGCTTCAGCCGAGGCATTTGGCGGGCGCAGAAGATTCCTGAAGGAGTGACAAAGTATCTGGCCGGCGTTGAAGGCTCCTGGAGGAGTGTCTGCACCTCGGCTGCCATTCCCAGACAAAAACGGGCGCAAATGCTTCAGCCGAGGCAATTGAAAAAATTTGAAACCTCCGCGGAGGCATTTGGCGGGCGCTGAAGACTCCTGAAGGAGTGACAAAGTATCTGGCCGGCACTGAGGACTCCCGGAGGAGTGCCTGCGCTTTGGCTGCCATTTCCAAAACGGGGCGCAAATGTGCAATTGAAAAAACCTGAAACCTCCGCGGAGGCATTTGGCGGGTGCTGAAGACTCCTGAAGGAGTGACAAAGTATCTGGCTGGTGCTGAAGACTCCTAGAGGAGTGTCTGTGCTCTGGCTGTCATTCCCAGACCCAAAACGGGGTGCAAATGCTTCAGCCGAGGCAATTGAAAAAATCTGAAACCTCCGCGGAAGCATTTGGTGGGTGCTGAAGACTCCTGAAGGAGTGACAAAGTATCTGGCCAGCGCTTTGTATTCTCAGGCTCGGTTGCCTCGCATGAAGCCGTATGGAGTCCCAGACACTAGGTGACCGCAAGCCAAGACAATGGGGACATATGAATCAGTGCTGGTACGTCCCTAAGCCCTGCATGTATTCCCCTCCTCCGCACGCGTCCACGCATGACAGCAGTCGTGTCGTCAGAGAGGGCTGAAGTAAAGTCGCCCTCATCAACACACCGACCCAGGAATGCGAGAAAGTCATCAGCAGCCTCGGCCACCGATTCACCCCGATAGATGGTCGACTCAGCTGGGGTGCCATTTGTCGCAGCGAGATAAACTGACTCCTCCCGATAGGACTCGTAAATGACAGGGGCTCGGGGCTGCCATGGCTGCTCCCAGATGATTTGTGGCAGGGCTGGGATATCAGGAGCAGTGGGGGAAGGAATGGCGGCATGAGCAGGGAGAACTGGCTCTCTGCTTCAAAGTACCTGCAATAAAGATAGTCAGACAATCTGAGGTATACAGTCGCTATAAAAACTGACCCGAGTCGGAAGTGCAGGGGTCGGAGTTGGAGGCAAGTTCTCGTAGTCATCGTCATTGTCATCTCCGAGGCCAAGGGCATCGTCGCTCTCGCCACAGGAAGAGTCACCATCGGCAAGTGGCCACTGCTCGTGAATTCTGTCGCGAGGAAAGATGGTGTACAGCCTCTGCGAAAGGCAGTGGTGGGCACGAACGACTTGGCCAGGGCCAGGGAGAGAGAAATAAGCAGTGAGCTCGGGCTGCCGAATAACTGTTCAGATATTTAGCCTGAGTTCAGAGCTTTGTGAGAATCAAGTCGCTCACCAAAAGAGAGACATAGATAGTATTGATCCTCAAATTTCTCGATGCATAGCCCAGGAATGGCGAACTGAAGACGATTCGCAGCTATGTCGCCAATCGTAGAGCCAGGCCGAACAGGGTTTCGTCGAAGCGGGTGAGGGACACCCCGATTGACAATATAAAGTGGGACAATGGGCTGGTCCTCGTGGGCAAGCAGGGAATTGCTGGAAGGACCATTGATTTCGATTCGGCGATCACGAAGCTCGTTGACGATGTTTGAGATGTGGTCGGTGAAAAGAGTGGTGATAGGACAAGTCTGAGTCACGAGAAGACCGGAGTCTCTCATGGTAGCGAGGAAGGTGTCCTTTAAAAACCTCATGAGGAAGAGGTCGCTCTCAGATTCGCCAATCTACCAGAGAAAAAGAATGTCAGACATCGGAAAACAGGCATCGAGTGAGATAGGCTTGCCTGAGGGGGAAACACAACATTCATCGTTCGCAGCAGAGTCTGTCCTCCCGAAGTGGTCATGCATGAGTTGATGTCAGGAGCTCGGGGAAGACTGGGGGCAGCGACTGCATTGCTGCGAGGTCTGCGACGAGGGAGAGTTGGCTGCCTAGGCTGTGAAGATGCTGAGTGGCTGAGTCGGGCCTGATTGACAGTCGAGCTGAGACTAGCCGACGAAGACGACAGCTGGGGCAAAGGTGGGAGATGGACTGGTAGCGACGAGGGGGCTGCTCTGAGACTTTGATAGGGCTGGATAGGAGGGGCAGAAGGAGGCTGTGGGACGACCGATGGATGAGTCGAGGCAGGGGGAAGAGTCGGAGGAGCCGAGGCTGTTGTGATAGCAGGCTGAGAGGCCTGCCCTGCCTGTGGTGCGACTGCAGACAGCAAAGATCCAGCATTTGCAGTGAGAAACTGCACAAAGAGGTTCGCCAGGTTTTGGTTATCCATGACAAGTCTCTGAGTCGATATATATAAGCCTCTGCCCAGTAACAGAGCGATAATGGCTTACATGGATTTTTTAGGGCCGAGAAAAAAAGCTGCAGGGAGAAAAAGTCAGCGAGGAAGAATTAGGGGTCAATGCAAACTGTTACAGTGGACTCTGAAGAGATAGGAATTGGTATCGGGGAGGTGGGTAGCACAGAGAGAATGGCAAGGCAGAGAGTGACTCAAGGAGCGACAGAAGTTTGGAGAGAAGGTATAAATCAAAAGAGCCAAATTGCTAGAGATTATATAGGGTCTCGCAATGCCAGATAAGCGACTCGCTGTAAGCCTAAATGCAGTAAGATGACATCGGCAAAAACCACTGGTTCTTATAGCCGAACCACACCTGCAGCACTAGCGAACCACTGGTCTACCACAGCTCAACCACCAGGCATTGCCGATGGACCACAGGTTGACCAAAGGTTCATGTTCGGCCGAAAGCAGAGGTCTGTGGCGAAGTTCGGGTACCGAGTCCGATCACACATCAACCTCGCTTGCATCAATCAACTTCCGACTACCAGTTCCCAACCAACGCTCGATTATAACAATTGTAGCGTGCTTCGCGGCAAAGCCCACTAACTGTTCAGTCTGTTATAACTAGTATGCCATTAAGTATTGAGCTAAACTCTGGTCCAACACACCCATCTTGACTATTTGTTGCAATTTGGTTGCAATGCTACAGACGGAGGTATAAACAAACGGAATGCACTATTTTCAGTCTGATTTTCCCCTTTGAACGATCCAAAACCAATTGGTAGCGGATTCACGCAATCATCTGAGAACAAGAGATCTAGCAGACCCAAAGAGCGGGCTCAGAAGGGGCATTCAAAAAACAATGAGATCGGAAATGGTAAACAGAGACTACGGGTACATGGTGGAGACGTGTCAAAGGAGAGAGGACTGTAGGCCAACATCGCCTCATCTATGCAGCGCGTCGGTGCATCGGCGATTATCAGGCAAAAATGAATGCAAACAATGAATATTGCAGGCTTGAGCTCGTGCCGCTGGAACAACAAGTATGGCTCCTGGTCTGATAGGCAACGCAGAAAAGCGGCGCCACAACTCGGCTTGTTGAATTGACAAGTGCGGCTGTTCAGGGGAATTACTTGAGCCCAGAACAAGCTGTACGTCGTATAAAATATCTCACCGTATGAAGCATGAACGCGCAAGAAGGGACAAAAGGGAAACAAGCACACTATCGAGGAAGGGACCCGATTTCGACGGCGGTCTGCGCAGGATGCACATTCAAGGCGGCTCGCACCATTACATAATATATTGACGAACGTACTAGTAGTACTGCAGACTCGGCTTGGCTTGGCATCGGCTGAAAGGATGGAGGTGGGGTATCTTTACCTACAGAAGGGCTGGACACAAGACGAAGCACCTGCTAGAAAATAATCACATGAGTTTGTGCAAACATCTCGAGGGCGAAGGCGAAGGGTTTGGTGGCCGTTGTTGGACAAAATCCCGGTTTGACTTGGACTTGCATTTCACGACAAATCATTGCCGCTCATCGTCATTCACAATGACCTGTCAACCCATACAAGCGAGCGGAATGTTAGCCGCAGTGCCGCTGATTGCCGGATGCCTTCCAGCCTGCACTAATGTATTTCCCGTACACGGGAGTCCGGAGTCTCGAGGGTGCCCTCTGCCATACTAACAGCTCATAGAAGCTCACAAGCCTTCTTCTCCCCCCAAGTTGTATCCCAGGTGCATTAGGGGCAGTCAGAGTAGATGATTCTGCGCCGATTCTAGGCAACGATTCTGCGCCGATTCTGGAATTATTAATTGTGGGAGAATCACCAGAATCGTGAATCGAGCAGAATCGAGCAGAATCGTCGAATCGACTCTGGAGCCGATTAAGAAACGATTCGCAATTATGGTTCACTTCAATTCTAGTTTGCGACTACACTTTCTTGTGACTCTGCTTAATCGTTCTTTGTTTTCCGTCTCCCGCTAAGCCGCCGCTCCCACTTTCCTCCAACTCGGCTGATCTCCATGCCCCTCCTATCCCGCTCCGGTCCCGCCTCTTCTTGATCTTGCTCCGATTTTCTCCTGCTTTCATCCCGGGCCTTGTTTCTGCTTTGGCTGGTTTGTTATCATGCATGGCCCTGAACACAACTCGGTGTTATCAGAAAGCCTTTTTTTGTACCTTTAATCATACCAATAATCACAGCAGAATTGAAGCAGAATCGGAATGCAAGCAATGCGGTCAAAACTGAACACTGATTCTGTCGCGATTCTGAGCGATTATGGCACTTTTTTAATTCCAGAATCATGCCAGAATCATTGTCAGAATCGCACCTGAATCAGAGCAGAATCGTCTACTCTGACTGCCCCTATTCAACAAATTAAAGATATAATCAATGCCTCCTCGGGCCGCCTCGGCCTATAGGATCATCAATATTAATGAGATGTGGATGTGAGGTCTCAGCACGAGCATTGTAGTGGCTATGATGTAGGCTACTCCTCAATCTTACTTGAAGCTACTCGAATCAGGCTCTACATTTCAAGAAGTGGCTACCTTCGGTAAGTTCCTTTGGTAGGACTGCCAAGCCGCAACCCGCATCACATTTAGTTGATATCCATTTGATCTCCGCGCTGAGCCGACCGGCTGCGCATTACATGATTTCATGATGAACTGTCGTGAAAGGCTATGAATCCTTGTGAACATTGGTGAGGGTCATTGTGATGGTCTGTGAAGGCTTGTGGATTGCTGCGAAAGACGATGATATCTTGTGATTGTCTGTGAAAACAAAGTCAAATTATTTTTGTCCAATGGCGGCCTTCATAGAAGGGTTCGTAGATTAGACAGCCTGATGGTTGAGACACCCACCGGCATTGTTTTGAGGCCGTCATTTTGATTAAGGAAATCTCGAGTAAAAACAACTCCCGGATTGCGGGAGATTGATGGCTGTCGCGCCGGGCAAATCTCCGGAATATTGAGTTAGGAATTGAGAGAAAAGCTTGCGGACCTGCTCAGCACCGACCGAGCCAACACCGAGCCAACACCGAGCGGCGAGCGAACGGCGCCGCTGGGTAAGGAGAACATGGCTGCCATTGCCAAGGATGAGGGGAAAGGACAAAACCTAGGATGAAGCATTGATCGGACGACAAGAGAAGAGGCCCGTTGCGACGGTTGTGTCTCGTCGGGGTATGGTTGCGTTCTGGAGTGCAACCAATATCGGATTAGAAGCCCGTCGGAGTGTTCGGCCGAAAATAGTCATTAAGCCAAAATCGAAAACTACGCGGACACTCTCTAACATTAGGGCGCTACAGGACCCACTAACTAAAGTTAGTGGGCATTTAATGAGAAATAAGGTCATAGCTCTTCAACATCCTCCGTCTTACTGCCGGTGTGTCTAGCGCGGCGGCGAGGGATGACATTGCAACAGATGGGAGCCATATTGAAGCCTCTCACAAGGGCTGGAATAGCCTGCAATGTTCTGTCGCCAGTGGACTAGAGCTTCAGACGGCACTTGGTCATGATTTCAATGTGCTGCGGCGCAATGTTCGTAACGCTTTCAACGGTAAAATCAAGTCTGACGAGCCCTTTGTGTTGTCGAGCTTTGGGTCGGCCATCACTTGGCTCTCGTCGATGCTGCGGCTGCCTCCTGGACCACGCTCTTACCCGTGTCTAAAGCAAACTCGTCACTGGTTCCCTTGCCTCGATTAAAGGATGTCAACAGCGGCGAAACTTTTGGCCTCGTAAACTCACGCAATACAGATACCTTTGGTGGCTTATATAACATCAAGACGGAGCCCGAGGACGATCTGCAGCTCGTAGATGAGCTCAATTCGGAGGAACAGAGCGAACTAATGCAAGAACTTGACCTTGATCCCGTGTCTTTCCTTCAACCAATGCCGTCGGTAAGATCATTCTTTGTACAAAAGTGTATGGATTTGACGAGTTTACTCAGGGAATCTCCACCGATTTGTCTCTGTCCGAAAACACAGCAGTTAGTGTGAGCATCTCGTCAATTCCAACACCATGGCTCACAAATTGTTTACAAGGATGTCGACGTCCCATCTAGAACAGCCAGTCTGCCCGGGAGCTCATCCTCGTCCCGGGGAACAAAACGCAAGAACTGTACCGAAAATGTGAGCAGATTTGTGTATATGTGTTCTGGGCTCGCTCATTGTTGTTTACTTCAAGACTCCTGGACCTCTGAGTCTGCCGCAAGAAAATCCGGGTGTATCGCCCGATGAAGGCCCGGACGGCAAAAAACAGCGTATTGATCCTCCGGTATGCTGACATACTCCCCGCTGAATTGTTGTTCACTTGCAGGTACATTAGTTGTATTCACTGTTCGCTCGACCTGCGCCCGTTGCGTCCAAGAGTTAGCACGAGACCTGCCCCATCTCACTCTTGTACGCTTCTTTCCATCACGGATTTGGACACACCCCTCGCGCAGCCGGTTCAACAGCCGGGTCTGCCCAAGTTAACCCCGTCCCAGTAACTGTTTTCGAGGTATACCGGTGTCAAGCCTTGTGCCCTCAAGATTGGGGATGGGGCGGAGTTTTTCCTGCTCATGAACATGCGAGCAGAATTCCAATGGAAGTCATGTGAGATGACGCCTAAACGGTGGGTCGAGGCAACAGTGGAATATAATGCGCGGCTGCAGACAGCCGCCGGGAGCTCGGAGGTGGTCAAAAAGCATCCTCGGGCCCTCATGGAGAAATTGGGCGAGATAGAGCCCAAACTCATTCAGCAGATCGCCAACAATAATTTCAAATGTGAGCGGATAGTTGCCGCAAACACTGTTGACTTACTGGATTTAATTAGCGGCGAAGAGGGGCACAGCGTTTTGGTCTAAACACTGCAACGCGGTTTCCAGTTCGGTATATCCCAGGCCCGACTTAATCAACCTGTGCATGTGTGGCGAACACAAAGTTGAATGAATTTGGAGGGTGGTGCGAGGCAGTAAGTGGAAAACCCTGGGTCCGATCGTCAGCCAGATCGGGATTCCCCTCGGCTCGCAGAGGTGTTTTTGGAAAACCCTCGGAATGACCGATTTTTCAGATACTCGGTCTGAGAGATCACAAGATCGGATACAGGCCAGACCTCAAAGTCTAAAAATGTCACCTTCAGCCTCCTATCTTTGGTGTGAGTTTCGAAACTATCGAGTGCCTTTCTCTTCAGCGCTCCGCTGGAGCTCACAGAGTTCTGGGTGAAGACGCCTGCAGTAGTGTTGGCTCGGACCAAATTGGTCACAGACGTGCTGGCGGCTGCGGCGGTTTGAGAGTGAGAGACAATGGAAAGAGAGAGAAATCACAAACGAGGAAAGTGGCCAAAGATATGAACATCGCGACTGAATATTGTGAGCAATGAGACTCAAAGAAAAAACTGGCGCACCCTGATCCCTCAGTCCGGAAAGTGTACGTCCATCCTGGAGCTAGAACTATGTCGACGAGCTTGTGCTCGTCCTGCAACTGTCAGAACCAATACATCTCTAAGATGATGCATACGGACCTGCTCCGTCAAGGACACGATCGGGACGGACTGTATGGACTCCGAGCCTGAGGTGGGCGCTCCGTAGAACAAGGGGTCCTGCGCAAGGAAGACTACAGTTCTGCCAGATTTATCCACACTGTCGCAACTGAGGGATATGTTTGTTAACTTGAGTGGCTCGGGGACGTTCAAAGTTGCGGTGTCCTTGGATCTGATCGTGAGGGTCCTAAGTAATAACCAAGCGATGTCAATACCGCCCCACAGCTTCAAGCCCGAACCCTACCAAAGGTCAGACACGGGCATCGGATGAGTAGGGACGTGGTGCCAAGCGGGAGTGAATGAGGCCAGGTAATTTTATTGCATCCCCGCACATCCACACTCGAGACATCAGTGTCCTCCAAAAGGCTAGCCAGGGGTGCCCCATTATCGAACTATGTACAGAAGAGGAAGTTAGATCATTATAATCATGTTTGAGCATCGGAAAGAATTCTTTGCCATGACTTCGATAATCAATTGGTCTAAATACACGATCACATCAATTCCATGGGCGAGTGCGGCAGCTGGGCTTGTGGCCGTCTCCAGAGGAAAGGCAGCAGAGCGCATACCACCAGGTGATGGTGATGGGCCGCCCCAAAAAAACCGGAGATATCATACGCGGGATTCCAAAACGCAGGATTCCAAAACGCAGGACGGCCGACCTCGAGCGTCAGCGCGGTGGCTGGGGACTTGCTTCGAGCTGTCGGAAAGTGCTTCCGTGGAGCGCCAGCCTTGAAAACTTCGCCGGTATCTCTCTTCCTTCTTCCAGATAGGGCCGGGAGAGGGCGCAAGAGGCGAGGTGCATGAAGCCCGCGATATGGTGTTCCAGCCACCGCACAGCACGCCGGGAACCCGGAGCAGGAGGGAGAGAGAGAGCGGGGCGGCGATCCGTGGGCGAAGATAGAGGGTGCTAGCGCGGGGGCAAGGGGCGGGGAGGGCGCCCGCGGACAAGGAGGGCCGGGCGCCTTTTGATCTGGCGACGGCGTGGTAGTAGAGATGCGGATGGTGGGTGACACGGAATGAGGTGGGAGCCATGGAACGAGGCGGGCGGCGTGGTTGTGGAGACGGATATGGGATACAAGAGGCGGGCGGTGTCTTCTCACTCCAACTCACCCATCCTCCTCGCTGTCATCATCGCTGTCATCCTCGCCGTCGTCACGGTCCTCTCCTTCGTTTAATCATCCCTATCACCTGATTCCGTGCCCTGCGCTCATCCATAGCAAGTTTCGGTCTGCATGCGCCGCCGAACTATGAGCCAGCCAAATAGAAGTGAGCAGGGAAAGAGAGGGAGAGGGGACAGAAGGAGGAGGAGAAAGAGGAGGAGAGGTGCGTACCTCTGTGTCGCTCTCCGTGTACCCGTATACTCGTATCCATTCCTAACGATCCGCGCAGCTCGTTCGCGTCTCGTTTGCTTGAGGACGGCGGCGGGCGAGACTCGAGCTCCGATTTATTTGCTGGCTTCGGTATGTCCTCTATTCCGTGTCGAGTTTGGGCTATTCTGACTTTTATTTGACGCGCGCAGAACTAATATAAAATCAGTATATTAACGATGTGCCTGTGTCCGGAACTGGGGAAGTGGGGAGGAGATGGAAGGGTATGGAAGGGTAGGGGAGACGGGAGGAATGGGTGGGGATGGATGGGCGGGAAAGGGGATGGAAGGGAACGGGGCCGCGCGCAAGCACGACTTGCGAGGGACGGCGTGACAGCAACGGCGGCGCGTCTTTGACGTCTTTGATACAGCGACGGCGGCGTATCCGCAGAAGAAGCGGTATACGGCGTCCACGAAAGGGAGGAGAGACGAGGAGGAAGGAAGGACAGAATGCGCACCTCCTCGCTGGTATGCGGCGGGTCCTCACGTCACGGTCCGAGATGTACTCGAAGCAGAAAACTCCATCGGCCCCTCTGCTCTGCTTCCAAACAGCGCGCGAAGAGGAAAAAAAGGAGGGCGAAGCGCGTATAATCATCCTCCCCGTGCGTTGTCTGCATCAACTCTGGGGCGGTGCTTGATCGAGGGCGAGTTGGGCGGCGTGGACGGGCATTCGAGCCGGTTTTGAGTGGTCAGTGTGCGCTGGCGGCGTGCGCGGCGTCGATGAGCAAGCCTGGAGGTTATCAGTGGGGCGACTCAGGCAAGAGGCATGGCGGCACACCTCGTGTCTGTCCAGTGCCGAGGACAATAGCGCCAGGCAGGGTGGGGGTTGACGCCGAGCGCGGCTGGTGGAGGCTGGGATCTGGGTGGCCGAGTAGTTGGTCAAAGCTGCATGAGGAGGGAGTCGGCGCACCTAGAGTGTCTCCGAGTCGCTGGGCCGACGGCTTGCGTGAGGCGACGAGGGACGGAGGGCCGTGTCGCTTACAGAGCGGGAGTCGAAGTGCTCAGATAGTGGGCCGATGGGTGGGGGGATTGGCGACGATGGCCGTCCTAGTCGGAATCACCGGCCTCCAAGGCGGCAGCGTCGCGCGCGCGCTCATCGACTCCGACAAGCCGTACCGCACCCGCGGGCTGACGTGTGACGCCACGAAACCTGCAGCCGAAGCATTCGCAGGACAAGGCGTGGAAATTGTCAGCGTCTCATTGACGGTCGATAATGCGGCCAATGTCCGCAAGGCGTTCGCAGGGGCCGACATTGTGTTTGTGCGTTCTTCTTCTGTGATAGTGCTGGGGGCAGGTTACTGAGCGAATGCGTGCAGGTGGTGACAAACTTCAACGAGCACATGGACAAGCAGCGGGTAAGGAGCCTCGACCTGCATTTTGCAGTTATGTAGATCGCGCTAAGGGTTTAATGGCAGGAGGTATCCGAAGGAAAATGCTCGTCGACAGCGCCAAAGCCGTCGGCGTGAAGCTCTTTATCTGGTCCGCCCTCGAGTCGCTCAGCGCGCTATCCGGTGGGAAATACTCGCGTGTGGGGTTCTTCGACGCGAAGAGCGAGGTCACCGCGCACGCGAAGTAATCCGGCGTCCCGCTGGCCGTGGTCGAGGCGGGGTATTACGCGATCAACGTCTTCGAGGCGGCGTATGCGCTCAAGAAACTACCCGATGGGAGATACGTGTTTGGGCTGCCCATCCCCGCCACCACACAGGTCCCGGTTATCGACGTCGCGCACGACTACAGACTGTATGTCCGCGCGGCGATTGAGCTCCCTGCGCTCGGCCCCGGCGCGGAGGTGCTGTCCGGGACGCTCATTTCTTTCGGAGAGATGGTCGCAACGTTGTCTGAAGGTGCGCTCGGAGACTGTTTTGCATGCTCTGTTAATTCCGGGCGCAGTTCCGGGCAAGAAGATAACATACGTCGAACTCGACCGGGAGACGTTCATCGGCAGCGACCGGGATGCCCGATTACGGGCCGATGCTTTCAGACATGTTCGAGGCGTTTGGGGTCCATGGATGTGAGTCTCTGCTTGTGGCTGCCATATGGGAGACGTGGTGGGTGTTTAGGCGGAGTGGTCGTGGTCGAAGCGCAAGGTGGCCGAGGTATCAGGGCACGAGAGCCATGAACTGGGTGTCTACGTCCGCGACAACAGCGCGCAATGGTCGAACATCTCCGGCCATGGGCAGGAGACCCGCTTCACCTGGTCGAATTTCAGATGTCGCCTCCAAATTTATGTCAGACTGGCAGGGGAGATCTTAACGGGAAGGTGCTTACTACTCTGCCTCGAGCTGCACGCCCGTCGCCAAAACCTCCGCGCTCTACGTCAGCCCCCGCACTCCCGCCGCGAGCTATGGTGATAATCGAGATTACTGTTAGCGCAGCAGACCCACCAAGTCGTCATAAACGCACCGTTCGCCACGCTGAAGATTCCCGAGTCCGGTTCACATTATCGGGTGCAGTCCACAGTGGCGAGACCTGCCGACGAGTGTCGCGCAATTCCAGGTCCGCGCGTCGTTGCTTTTGGGCTGAGCATGTGCATGGTTAATGGCGTGGTCAAAAGTACTGGTTGCCACTTTTTCTCCGTCCGGGTCTCGACCGCCTCACTTCACACGTCCTTGCACTGTATCCGGAGATTCGCGTCTATAACTAGGAGCAACGCGTATAACTAGGAGCAACGCGTATAGAACCCTGTCGCCCCATCTTGGCTGGATTTTAGGTGCAGAGAGACATTGACTTACATTTGACATCCTTCCAGTCGGGCGAGAGATTGTTCCCTGGGTGCGGACACACTGGGCACTCTGGCGCGCATGCCGTCCTTGACTTTGTCTCGATCTCGTGCGCCCGTGCCGCTCTGGAGCGCCACTGAGGGCTCATAATGATATCTCGACTGCGTGATTGAGAGTCAGTCCCTTGCTCGCGCTCCTAGGACTGAAGACTCACTGTCGGTGGCTCTCCCGCATTATTAGTATGTCGCACTGCACCCATAGGAGGTCAAACGTCGTCTGGCGCACACAATGTGGGCCGAGTCTGTTCGAAGCTCTAGCTGGCGACACTTCGTCTGGCGCGCACAAGGCGGGTCGATTTAGTGTCCCAGCTCCGATTTGTGAAAGTCCGTGGGCAGAGAGCCCAGTACACCCATGGGAAGTCAAAACGTCGTCTGGCGCACCAAGGTGGGCCGAGTCGGTTCGGACCTCTGGCTGCGGCACTTCGTCTGACGCGCACAAGGCGGGTCGATTCGGTGTCCCGAATCCAATTGCTACATTGCGAGTTCGGTCTGTGGGTCCAAGAGCCTAGGGAAAAGCGTAGCCTGAGCAGTGATCATGAGCTTCGTGTGGAGGAATTTGATCGGCCAGGCTTTGCTTGTGTTGTGGTCCAATCATGATCAGCAATCAGTCTCACGCAACTCGGATCTCAACATCTTAACTTAGCCCTTGCGCTGCCCAGAACATCGAGTTCGTGCATGCGTTTGTTTGCTTTTTTTCTTGCGGCAGCCTGAGGTTGGGGTGACCAACAATCATGCGGCCGGTGACCGGCGTGTGTCTCGAACAGTGGACTTTTCCAGCCAAAGTTTTACCCTCTAGATCTGTAACGACCCCGCCGTGTACGCGTCGCAACACTGCGTACACTTGGACCGCGTCGCAATCGAGATGCTGGATCTTGCTACATGTTTGAGTGGCCAATCCTATCCCTCAGATCAAATATCGGTAAGTAAGATCATTTCGTATCTCCCCTTCGTCATCTCCAACTGTCAAAAAACGCGTTTCGATTCCGTTCGGTCTATGGAGTGTCTATGGCTAGAACTATCTGCGCCTTCTCTCTTCGGCCGGTCTTGAAACGTCTGAATAAAAAAGCTACCGAATATGTCAGCCCCTTCAAGTTGCTGCCGGTGCGACACCGACGTGTTTGCATAGATGCAGAGGTGCTACGACAAAGCAAATGCCCAGTTTGGCCGCACTGCGAACGCGCGAATTGGGCAGATCGTGTTTCCTCCGAGTCTCTGGACAAAAGTGCTCTCCACCGGTCCGTGACCAACTGGATGGTATCTTTCATGCTGCGGCGCCTGATTTAACTCGGCTGGCTTCAGAACTTATGGAGCGATACCCAGAACTTGGACCGGTGGCGACAAATTTGTACTCATCGACGAGTTCAATGGGGTTCGGGCCAACGTAGATGATAGGGAGCCCGGGGCAGTGGTCCAAACAGCATCCAAAGGGTCTTGATGACGCTGATGACCATGAAGTTGTTGCGACACCACAAGACGACGCTGGACGCCTTCTTCCATCCAGGACAGCGTCGTCGGGATCGGAGGGAAAGACGAGGTCAGCGAAGAAAATATTCCAAAGGCCCGGTGACACTGAATCTCCTGTCAGGACCCCAATCGCCGATCGGCGGAAGGCCTCCGAATATTTCCCGCCATCTCCCGCACCCATTCGAGGATGCGCTGGTCAATCAGCAACGTCAACACCTTGAGAAGGCAGCATTCGAGGCCGATTAGACGGTAGCCATCGGGGTCCGTCGTGCGCTTCCCTTGCTTGAGGATCCCCACCAAAATTGTTGTCAGCTATGAGCTTGGGGCGTCTCGATGGTCAATGCACGCCTGAAACAGTTTTACAGCAGTGATTGAAGCAGTTCGAGAAAGACGGAAGGAGTCGTGCTTCAAACGGTTCCAATAAAGCACCACGGACCATAACATCGTGAACTGAGGCTCTCCGAAGGAGAAAAAAACACAAACGACGGCATTTTGGACATGGCGCCGGGCAGTCCCCGAGCACGTCGGGCCTCGTTGACGCGCCAAATGGCGGGACATGCGGCACATCGCGGGGTTTTGATGTCGCAAGTATCCTTGAATCGGCTCTCTGGAGAATCGGCCCATGAATCGAGCTCAAGGCGAGGGGGTCAAAGTTGTTTCCGACTCTTCGATTCCCAAAACAGAATCGGTCAAGAATCGGCTACAGAATCTGAAGCTAGTCACGGTTTCGGAGTACCTCCCGATGTCACTTCAAAATCTTAGCAGGTGTGCATTTTTTTTCACGTTTCGGCGGCCGGAAAGAAAAAATGGAAGCATCCATATTCGTTATACTTACCTTGGAAAATAAGAGGCATTGGCCCAATCAGGCGCCGGCCCGGGCTGTACCGGGCGGGGCTCGCCGTCCCGGGCGTCCCGGCGCCCGATATTGTTTCCCGCTGATATTGCGGTTGAAACTATACATATCGGAATTTTGGACGCCCTGATACATCTTGTTTTCTGGAGCGATCATTTCTCATCCCCGACTCCCTGCTGGCCCAGATTGGGGCCACAATGATGTACCGGCTTGGTGATTCAGAAAGCGGCGGACTGATCAGAGAAATAATCCGTCCTGACCGGTGAAAGTTGATTCGCGATGTCCCTGGTCCAAGGCAAGGCTAAATGGCAGATGGTTTCCACAGGTTCAGCGGGCTTCGGACGGCGCAAATCATCCCATGCATCGAGGCTCGCTGAGCCTCCCAGGAATAGATGTCAGGGACCAAAGATTGGCATCCCAGAATTCTGATTTACGGTCCGAAGTCCCTAATTGTGGACCACCGTGTATATTCTCGCAGGCGACCTATGCTCATGAGACCGACCACTGGCAGCGCTTCTCCCGCGATGATGTGGAGTTTCAACCGTTATGTATCCTTTCCGAAGGGAAAAAGCAATTTGCAGCCACTGGCAGCCGTTTGCACACTGGAATTTTTAACACCTGGGACTTCTTGTCTTAGGCTTTAGCTTGGATCAGCTCCCGGGTGAACAGAGCTACGAGATATACTTATCCGCGGGGCACTACTACTACTAGTAGTATGCACATAGACACAGTAGTGAGTCCTCGAAGGCTTGAGGTCGTAACCGACTCGGAGCCTGAGGTTCGGCTCGAGAATATATGCCTCGGATGATGCGAATACGAAGCGTTCCCATAAATCGGGAACCACTAGTGCCGTTGGGTAAAATACCTCAAGTGCACTGGGATAGGATAGGATAGCATTCAAGCCGACTCGGACACAATGTCCCGCGTTCGGAACGGCCGGGGATGTATTGTAATTGAACATCAGGTTGTCAAGTCCATGTTCAACTTCATGATCCGATGCCTTCCGATGCACTTCAAGTTCGGCAAAGTTAATCTTCAAGAGCATTCCTCGATGCAGCTCGACACCTGAAATACGTTCTATCAGTGATGTAGATAGCTTGCTCGCCGGTGCTCACGGTGCCCGTCCCTCTTGCCCATATAACGGCAGACTCAGATTGTCACTGGTCGCAAATCCGCCGAGCGACTTCGGACTGTGACACGGCAGAAAAAGAAATACCTTCTGCTAAAACCGTTGGCGCCACCGACAAGCCACCGATCCAGATTTCCGACTTATGTCCCGGATTCAGTGATTCTCTGATCTTCTATGCCTTCCATGGAATCTAAAGCTTCATATGTGCTCCAGACTCAAACAGTTTCCCACAGAAGTTTGACTGTTCACGCTGTCCAATAGCCAGCCAGATACAACTTCGGTGGTAGTTGTAGAAATCACAGCTTGCGCTCGTATCTCTTCCTCCCGTTTCTCACCCATGGTCACCAAGAATTCTCCTCGTAAAGCTGCGAGAACTCGACGAAAGTACAAACGAACCCCAGGATATGTCACTGTTTCAAGCATAGCGGATCTTGGAAGCAATTTCACGGCCGAGGTATCATCATCTCACGCCTCTCTTCTTTTATTCTTTGTCTGGATACACAAAACTGCAGGAGAAAACCAGACTGAACAAACAGCTCGACTTGACCAACCGGAGGTCCTTCAAAAATATCAAAGGCAGTTTCGCACCTGTGTGGCCTCCTGAACTGTTCGTTACGGTTTCACCCATTGTCTGACTCGGATGCTACTAATCACTGTCAACACTATAGCGAAGCTGGCTTACTCCAAGGTACTCCCAAACGATTTCGCGGGTTTCGAATTGAACGCGTTCGCAACAGGCTTGTGCAATCATGCTGTACTGCACGGACGGTACGAACACATTGGGAGTGTCAAAAAGAACCTGTATCGCAACGGATTCGTATCCCACTTCATTTATAAGACAACAAACAAGGTACGGACTCCCAAGCAAATAGGCAGCCGTCTTCAACAGCTGCGAGGAAGCACGAAAAACGATGATGGTATTTCTAGTGTTCACACCTCACCGCACTTGTGTTCAGTGCCATTTCTCAGTGCTAGATTTAATAGACAGTCGTCAAGTGTCTACGGAACAAATTCAACGCATCTTATCCTTGACTTGTACTCCCCACCCGGCCCCGGCGCCGCCCAGCCAACTCACAACTGGTGTTGTGTCCCACGGTTCAAATCGACGAATTTCAATCACCGTTGAGTCGGACAGCGATCATCACCCTTCGATGCCCCCAGAGATCATGTTGCTGTCACCGCCCAAAGCCATTCGACTCCGAATGCCCGCTGATTGCCAACCGGCGTATGCCGATGTAATCTTCGGGATGGAGTCTACCGTCGTTCTCCTTTCGCCTACAGCCTTATCACTTCATTCGACCTTGAAACTATTCAAAGACAAGATAATGTGCTCAACCTCGGTGGCGCCCCTCGTTCCCGATGGCACTCAAAGCGGCCAGTTTCGATATGCCGCTTCGTTCCCTCACGATATGTGGCAAGATTTAGAGCTATCCCAGCACGACGGCGAGTGTCCGATCGCTCGCCTGTGGCACTGTCTGATCAATTGTTACCGGGTAGATCGCAGCCAGAGGTCGCTTGTGCACTCAGTGTCCTATGTGGACGAGGGAACTGCGTACGGGACCACGCAGACCTACCCTTTTATCGAAATCCACTACAAGTTCAAATCATATCTTGCAGCCGGCTCAACTGGGTCGTCACGCAAGGTGGTTGCATTTTGGAACTGAATGTCTTCTAGTCTCACTTTTACAGAACACAGCTAGTTCTGACCTCGCGCTTCTGGTGTCTCGAGCCTCACCGGATGACACAATCTATTCAAGGACCGGGACGTTCAACAAGGTACCAATGACAAGTTGCAAGCTGATTACAGGATGAAGGCTGTGCCTAATTCTATCTAGGGAAGCGCAGCATCGGTGGTTTGCGGTACCTCGTTGAAGGAGGAGGTGTTCAGTCCAGCTGGGCTGTTTCGTAGGGTGCGAGGGTCCCATTATTTCCTGTCCAAATTTAAACTGAACAACATCCAGCGGTACCTCTCTCCAGTTGTGCACAGGTCACCATCGAATTCCGATGCATGTAAATTCTGGGACAAGTCTGGATCGCTATACTCGGACGCGGGAGAAAAACAAGTGTGTGGCGTGCTTGCAACGATGACCTCGTACTTACCTGCGTTATAGGTCAATTGTGCTGGGTTTGAATCCACCTCTGCTACCACCATACACGACCTCTATCCGAACCACGACGACATTTTTGATCAACCGAACATCTATCAACATTCTCGCCACGCTGCGTATTCGATTACTGGAGAGTTCATGGGTTATTACCCGATTCACGACTACTGATGGTTGTGTGTTCTTTACCGTCTATTCAATTCACTGACTCGCTAAATACTCGGCCGTATTTTCTCTATTGCTGTGCTCCTCTACCATACTCTTGAGTAGTAGATCGACTGCAACGTGAGGATGTATATAAGGAGCAGTGCTACTGTGCCCACAAGTAAGAAGACTCGAGTTTTTCTTTTTTCTGTCTGGCGGAATAGTGCTGTGGGGCCTCAGTATCACCAGAGCCTGGGGGTATGATATACTATCACCCTCGCTCAACCACCAAAGTGTTACGATATATCAGCCCCGGTACTCCCTGATATCACCCAGCAAAGTGTCCTCGCGTTCCCAAGCCAGTGTCATCGCCGTGCTACACGGCGTGCTCACACAACCGCATTAGGAAGACAGCGATCAACTACCTGTCGTCGCCAGCGAGCACAAATCCTAAATTCTTTGAAAAATTATGGATTGCAGTGTAACTACATCGAATACTTGTCGAATACATGTGATAAGAAAACTAAAGCCACCACGGGCGTAATGAAGCGGTAAGTACTGTATCGTTTCGAAATAAGCGAGGCACGCTCCATTTTGTCGTATGCCCACAGGGCCACAGCGCACGTACGCGTGGTGTGGGACAAGTACATAAAAGCGTCAAGTTCCCCTGCTGACGCGACAACACAACGAAGCGCTTGCCCATCGTCAGAAGCGGTTGTACGAGCAGAGGCAATGCCTAACATCCCGCCTCGAGAACGCCATGAACACCACTGTTCGCGCATGCGAAGCGAGCCGAACATGGCAGCCCCCACGGGCGCGGCGATCGCGGTGGCGGCTGCAGGAGGTACGTGGTCAATCCCCGGCCCCCGCAACCACTGGCCACGGCCGCAGCCACTCCCTTGGCCATCTGCGACAGCGCGGCCGCACCACACTGGACCGCGACACAGCTGGCCCGCAGTCGCGGCCCCCCGAAGGCGCAGCCACTCCCAGGCTCACCTTGGGTAGCGGCGCCTCCCACATCGGCGCACCGTCCCACCGCGTCCCCCACTGCGGAAATGGGCAAGTGCGACAGCACGCACAAGCACCGCCCGGTGGGCAGCAAGCGAAGAGTGCGGGTGCAGCGCTTCTGTAGTGCGAGGGGCGCTCGATTTGGCGGGATGTGGCGACGGCAGCAGGAGGCGGGGTGGGGGAAGGCCAAAAGCGCACGCCCTGGTCAGCCTAGAGATACCGGCTGCCGTGTGCGCTGCCGCCGCTGCATTGGCGCGAGTCGGTGATGCGACGCAAAAGACCGTCCGCAAAAGGATTCCGTTTCCGAGACAGCAGACATCGAGGCAGGCTCCTGGCCCAGCTGTCTCACCCGCTCAACGTGAGCCTTGGTGTCTTCGTGAGATGCCGGTCTCCGAAGTATTTGGTACTCGGCATATCACACGTTGCCATGTATTGCCCCAGTCGTTTTCGTTTTCATTCGTTGGGTGTGCACGGGGCAAGGGGGCACGGTGCAGATCTTTTGAAAAACCCGAAATTTTATGTTCAGATCCAAGACATTTGGCAGCTTAGGGACAGACATTGAGATTGAGGCGGCATCGTGGCAAAGCAAGAAGGTCGAAGATCGATACAGAGCGCCAGAGTGAAAAAGCACAAAGCTGAGCATAAAGAGGCGCATGAGAAAGTTGTCAGCCCTATCAAGGGTCTGCTGTGGTGTGGCGGGGACTGCGCGCGGCCGAGACCGTTAAGTTCAAGTTGATGCGAGATCAGGGTCATGTGTCATAATCATTTACTAATTTTGGCGTGCCGCTACTTGAAGTCCAACCTTTGGATTCCGACAATTCGCTAATCCACTGGATGCTGCCAACCCGTTGAATCCCAACGATACGCGATCCAGCTTGCTACTAGTAGTAACAAATTCGGATGACTCCCGGGACTGCCGTGTACAACGTGGACGGTACTAGTAGTACACTGAATCAAACCAGGATGATAACCTGGGTAGCATGCAGCACCTCAGGCTCAGACAAACATCAATCGTTTTTCCGAAAGAAAATCTTTGTTCAACTGGCCGGCGTGAAAGTGAACCTTTGGGGCCTTTGTTTCGTTCTTTGTTTAACTGGCCAGCGTGAAAGTGGACCTTTGGGGCCTTCAAGTTTGTTTCGTTCATGCAGTACTTAATGGTATGGAACCTTTTCATCACTCATCACTGCAGCTCACTTCCACCCACTATCCAGAATACAATGTCTACCCCCGCTGCACCTCCCATGACTCGTTTCTCAAGGCGACTCCGACAGCAGGCACCATCCCAGGCACCATCCCCCACCCCATGTCACACAGCATCGCACCCCCTGCACCCCATGTTTTCCCTGGATCGTCATATGCGCGAGAGGTCCTTCACACGCCAGCTCGACAGCCCTATACTCCTTCTCCCCAATGAACTTATCACCGAAATTTTCACCCACATTCGTGATCCTACCCTGGTGGCCAAAATATGCCACCGTTTGCGAGTCATTGCTTTGTCTTGCCCCAGTCAGTGGAGCACCTTTTCCCTGGCCCCCAATCGCTACAATCTCCCCGGCCAGTTGGCCATGACCAAAGAATGGTTGATGCGCTCTGGCAGCCATCCCCTGTCCATCACCATAGATGATCTGGCAGCCACGAACATGGGGATGTTTTCAGCCCCACCATCTGCATTGTACTACAAATTGGTCCTCCCCATGCTCAAACACCGCGACACCCTCATTCGCCTGGAGCAGTTGAATTTGCGGATGGACCTGAGCACCTCTTCTCTGAGGCTCTTGCGCACCCTGATGCCCAACTTAATGCACCTTGGGGTGCAGATGAATCGTGTCTGCACAGGGCTCCAAAATGGACCGGTCATGATTTCCCCGCAGACCTTCCCCAGTCTGTGCTCCATCGAGCTCCGCTATGTGTTGGAAACTCCATCTGTCCAATTTCCATATGCACAGATCACCACCCTCCGGTTTGACATCATTGAGTACCACCAGCTTCGGGATATTCTCGCCAAGACTACCGCCCTGGTCCATTGCGAAGTGAGTAACATCCGGCCTGGAGCGTTGGATGATGGCAAAATGCTCCAGTTGGAACATCTCGAGTCCTTGGTGTTCTCAGAGTACAAACGCTGGGGTTACAGTCGCTGGGAGGATGTTATATTCCCGATCGCCACCATGACTCTCCCCTCCCTGCGTATTCTGCAGGTCCCCGAGATCTACCTGAACCACCCCTCCTATGACTGCGTGCTCGCGCTTGTTGAAAGGTCCGGATGCAAGCTCGAGGAAGTTCACATCCTCGACCTCGCTTACACCACCGAGGCGACCTTCAGGGAGAAACTCGCCTGCGTCCCGAAAATTTCGGTATAGACGTTCTTGTTTAATTGTATTCTCAAATTCTTTACTTTCATGCCTGTCGGCTAGCAGATTGTCCAATCAATGCATGTAACTTATGATCCAACTAAATAACCTCGACATGCTTTATCAAAATACTAAAGTGAGAGAATGCCGGCAAGCCAGATCGAACAAAAAATCTCCCAGCTATACATAGCCAAATCGATGTTTATCTGGCTCAAGGAAAGGCCGAGCTCAATTCTGGCTCCACAAAATGTTGTGCTGACATCGAGGGTCGTCCGACTGCGTGCATGTGTTCGCGTGTGATTGGGCCGCGAGGAGTGCCTTGCCGGTCGACGTCTCCAGCGTGGGCAACGAGCCATCGTCGCCGTGCCAGGGGGTGTCATTGTAGAGGTGCCACTGGCAAAGACGGAGCGCGCACAGCCAGCTGCGGATGCAGTTGCCCGAGATGGCGGCGGCAACGAAGGCGGCGAGGAGGAAGCGATCAGCCGGCGAGCGCACGCTCTCGCCGATGAGTTTTCGATCGCAAAACTGGTCGTATCGGAGGACGCCGGCACGGCACGTCTCACACGTCTCAGGCTCGTGCGCGTGGAGGAGACCCTTGAAGATGGTCGTCCGATATTGCACGAGACGAGATCGTTGGCGCTCCATACTGGACAGGGATTGGCGTCAAGATGCGACGATTCCCTTTTCGGAGACTGATGAGTAGCGGCTGGTCCTGTAAAGCTAGCTTGCTGCGCGAAAATCCTGTTTGGTATCCTCGACCTCAGCGAGCCATGGAACAGTGTTCTGGGTTGACTCTACCATTCCTTGGTGTCTCAGCCTCGGTTGTGGCTCCACGCAAGTGTTCTGCGGACTTCACAGGGCATTTTGACAACTTCATAATAGGAATAATATGTAGTGTAGCATATGGCAAATGGAGGGCCCGCACAAAGATTGATTCCGTACCGATGCTTGAGGCGCTTTTATTCAGGAAGCGACATGCGACGCTGCGCCACATCCCAAAGAAAATCGAGGGAAGATTTATCGTCCGTGAACGGGCCCAGAAGGTTAGAGAGGTGGATGAGATGAGGAGGTCATCTTCGTGCTTGAGGATCTTGAGCCTCCGCAAGCTCCGCCAGATATCAACGAGTGCGTTGCAGATATCCGGCCTGCATTGCTGCTGGCGTACGCCGATCCAAGGGGAAGCAGTGATCGAGGAAAAATGCCCGATAATGCGCGACGAGGAACGGTTGGTGGGCGGTAAGCGCCGGACAGGTACGACGGAACTACTTGATGTCGAAGGCGCACACTTGAGCACCAATGGGCGCGGTAGCGACCTGGCAGGATACGGTCAGCGTCGAAGATAAGGAGAGGAGGGAGGGAGGAAGGGAAAGGTACGTCAAAGGAGGAACTTGCGAGCAAATGAGCCGCGCGAGGAGGAGCAGCTCAACGCTGGAGCGTCGGCAAAGAACGCCGAAAGCAAGGACAGGCTCGAAGGGCGAGCCTGTGGGCGAAGGATGCGGCGAGGAAGAAAGGAGCTTAACGAATGGAGCGGGCCAATAATGAGGCGCGGCATAGAACAGGAAAGGAACAGTTCCAAGACGGAACACGCAAGCGTAAAGGCAGATGTGCTGCGGGATGAGGTATGTACAAGAAAGCGAGTGCGCATGCAAGCGAAAGGAAACGAATGGGCGCGAGTGCGCAGCCATCGGCAATCGAGGTGCGGGAGACGGTGGAAAAATAGAAACGAAACTCGCCAGTTCTGCCATCTTTGCCAGCATGTCGAACCGTGGTTGGAGGGCCGGACGCCCTGTCGCCATCGGAAAGATTGTGGCAGACACGGTGCTTTGCCTCCAGACCCAGTTTGGACGAGACAAGCAGGGGGAAGCGTAGAACGGTCCAATGCAAATCCGCTCCATCTCCTCCTTGGAAAAGGGGCCATCCATGCGCCCGGCAGCAGGGATGCAGCGCGCTCGGCCAAGGCGGACTTGTGGTTAGGTAGGATGATCGTACAGGTAAAAGCAGCCATGCGTCCGAGAGGAAAACCGAAGCGGATCGGGGTAAGCAGCAGTGAGATGGTGTTTCGCGATTCAGCAGTGATGAGAGAACGTCCGGCGGGCCCAAATAACGGCGGGCGGCGGTGCACAAAAGAGAGCAGAGTGGAGACATGACCACGGCCAGCAGAGTCGCGGTGAACGGTAATTGCCACCGTCCATTCCGAAGCCGTGTCGGAGTACTAGGTGCGGTCCTACTAGTGTCTCGTTGCGCAGGATTTTGGGCGGAGAGACTGTTCGACAGGCAATCACAGGGGTATGAGGTCTGTTACATTCTGGTTCATTCAATAGGCACCATGCTCCTTGTAGAAGCCGGGGTACTGCCAGTGGGTCAGAACAAGGAAGTGACCTTGGGGCAGAGGATCTCCCAAGCGGCAAAGATTTGATAGAGCCAGGGCCGGCCTAGGGGTCAACTTAGCCATGGACTCTTTGTCCAGCAGCGTTTGAGTGATGGCGAGGACGCAATGAACGTCTTTCAATGCAGAGGAGGAGGGCAACCCCGCGAAACCGAGAGTGGAAACGGTCTGAGGACCGAGTAGTTCCGACGAGGGACCGAGAGGACCGTTTGAGGCACGTGATCACGTGGATGTTTGCCCGCGGGGAGGGAGCCAAATACGGTTGACAGCTTATCCTCACTGGCATCTAACGCGACCCACGCCGAACTGCAAGCTACGACGCGACGCCGAGCCCAAGGCCGAACCTAAAGCTCATACAAGCGTGCCCCAGCCCGTTTGTTCTTCTGTATACCTACTTCAATCCCCCGAAAGCCGCGGGCCAGCAAAGCACCGTTTTGAGTTGGTTTTGAGCTGTTTTCTCTGCCTCCGCACGCAAACTGGGAAAGTCTTGGTGCACAATCCAACCGAAATAAACTGGGCAGACACGTCGCGAAAGGAACGGTGGGGATACTACATGGTTTGCGGCAGTCAGGTGCGTGTTCGCGAACTTTGCACCCGTCGACGCATCTACGGGAGGCCAGCCCGCCCATCGGCGATTGTCACAAACCACGGCCATCTAACAGGGTGCATTCAGGTGCACGCTTCATGAACCTCAAGACACGCTTGAAGCTGGACGGAAGACGATGAGTACGTGATGGAGCAGCCGACACCGCTCTCACCGAAAACTTCGCTATTGGCACAACGGCACTGTGTGCCCGTCGAGGGCCAGACCAACTTGGACGCTTGAGCATGGTCTTGCTCGCGTCTGAGATGCCCTTCCAGGAACACTGCGCCGCGCGCGATGTGGTGGATGGCACGGTCCGAGCTTGTGTCTCACCAGTCCTCACGAAGCTGCAGGCGCCTCACGAGGTGTGAATACACACCGTCGTGCCGCGTCTGCTGCTGCAGGGGCAGGTGGGGCTACAAATTTCTACCACAGCTATGGCCCTAGTTGGCTACTATAGTGGCAGCCTTGTACGTCCGAACGTGAATGCGAGAATAGCAGCTCAATTTATATCCACAGATAATTGATGTTGACAGAGATGTCGACATCAACATGGTACGTTCGCAACTAGTTATTTCGTCTGACCAAATCTGAATTACCTTCCTCAGGCTGCCAATTTGACGACTTCCGTTGAGGCTGCTCATGGTTCAAAGCGAAAATTCACCTCGGATGTTGAATACCCGACTACTTCTGCGGAGTTGCACCCTCAATTCAAGAAAGTGCGACTAGAATACACCGTAAGTGCAACCACTTCTATAAGTATTATTTGTTTATGAGCCACCAGGACGTCGTGACCGCCACCAGCTCGGGTAGCATTGAACACATAGAGGCCGGGGTTGCAGGCTTGGAGAAACTTGAGGCTGAACGCCCGACGGTGAGTAACAACAGAACTTGCTGTCTTAATCTCTGACTGATTTCCGAAGCTTTATCCAATATTCAGTGGGACTCTGCGCTTATCTACCACCCCGCAAGCATTACCCACTCCGTTGTCCGATGGCCGTCACTGCCTCGCTCGAAGAGCTTACAGCGCCCCTACCGAAACCCAAGATCGCAGCTGGCTTGCCCAAACTCACACGTTCACAGCAGTTTTTCAACGCTTCGACGGGCACTGACCCACGCTCTTTGAAAATCCACAAGGGAGTAGAATTCTTCCTCTTCATGGATATGCGACGTGAGTTCCGCTGGAAATCTTACGAAATGACGTCCCGTACCCGGGTGGATTCAACAGCAGAGTACAATGTTCGTCTCAGAAAGTTACCCGGAGGCGCGCAGTTCATCCCGAAGAATCCGCGCGCTTTGCTTGAAATGCTTGGGGAGATTGAGCTCAAGATTGCGGAACGCCTTTTGGCCAATAACTTTAAATGTATGTGTTCTGATACCATTTCTTCCTGGTTTGATTTCTAATTCCTTTGCAGCGGCCGCTGGCACAACAAAATTCTGGACGCTGCACTGTCACGCCGTCTCATTCATGAAAATTGAAAGCCGTGATTCCGAAGCTAGGCTCGTCCACGGACGTCTCAAAGTCGGTGAGCTCTTTCGTTGTTGCTTTCGCCCTTCCAGTTCTGTCAATTAACTTGACCCAACGGAAGCCGCAAACGTGCAAGCGATGCAAGACGATCAAATACCCCGGCCCAACTGGAGCCCCCGAGAACCACAAGCTCTCATATTGCTCGGATGGGTTCAAACCCGCTATCAAGGCCAAGGCTGACACGCTCCCTATCTGGCCACTGCCCTCTGGAATTTTTACATCCGGGAGGGATTTCCATCCGCTCGTATTCCTTGCTCATGTCCGCGAGATCTATGAGGCGCTCATCACTCACAAGATGAAGCGCGAGGATTTCACGATGGAACAAGAGGCCTTTTTCCAACTACTCTCATCTCGCACAGTTGTCGACACGAGCGGCGCGGTGACGTTCAAACTGTTCAAAGACTTTGCTGTCCCCACCGAAAGCACTGTGCCAGATAACATGTATGTTGAGAGTGCTGGTGTAAGATACTTGTACATCGAATCGCTCAACGACACGGATCTGCTAGTCTCCCAGTAATACTGACACCAATTGTAAATTTGTATTCTTTCGCAAACTAGATTCATATTTTTTCCGATTCAACGTCCGAAGGATCAAGTACATAGATTCTGTCATGTTACGCCAAGTGGTTACACTGGGCACGAGAAACTGGTGGCCAGCCTGTCCATTACTATATGTTCAGTCTCCGGCAGATGCGCACGAGGGTTGGAAAGAGGAACGCACACTCGTAGTTGCGGTCGCAATGCCGTCACGGATAGCTCCGCTCGAGGGCAACGCGCAGACCAGACACTGCCGCTCGTGCGCGAAGCAGTGGCTGGCGTCGAGGAAGCGGTGCATGCGCGCGTGGTTGAAGCTTGCTGCTGACAGTGCGTGCGTACCGAGATATCAATAAACTGAAATGACGAACATACTAATACCTTGCAAGAGAAATGACGCTGGGAGTTAGAATACACTACGCTCCTCAGCTCAAACACACAGTCCAATGACTCGGCACTGAGGCACGTACCGGATAACCACATCTTCAATTACAACCAAGCGCGTCGAAGCTGGACTTGCCGAATCACCATAAATTCCGCGGGTTGACAGCCAGTTAAACTATTGGTGGAGCCTTTAAGCAGGGGATATAGAGAAAATAAATCTGAGAATGGTGCCTGCATTGCAGAACGAGCAGTCCAGTAAGAGCTCCAGTAAGTTTGGGTGGAGAAAGCGTTGACTCTTGAGGAACCGATGAAGGTGACAAGTTTGAGGGAGAAACTCTCGCTCCGATCACGGCCAGATTGGGAAACCCTCTCGGTTCACAGGAGCTGTTTCCTAGCTCAGAACCTCTCAGAACACTCTCGGAATGACCGATTTTTCGAGAGGAGCGCGACTCCCACCTTGTGACTTGTCAGTGTCACTGTGGCGAGAGACGCGGCTTCAAGTTGATCCGAACCTTTACCAGGGCGTTTGAAGCTCTCCTTGAATTGCACGGTGGCGCACGTTTCGACTTGAAACTACCCAGCGTATTGACACAACTTCGCTAGGTCCCCATAAATGTGGTCCCGAATGATACACATATCGCTCGTCCTTGGCAGTGCTGCGATCACCTCCACCACAGTGCTTTCTGTCTGCGCCTCCATCCAGAATACCTTTCCTGACTTTGGTTGCCATTGGATGAAAACTTTCTGCCACTTGGACATCCCTCTGTTACACGGAGCCATGAACCCGTTCTGTGCTGTGGCGCAATGTTCCCAGCCAGCAGAACCAGCCTCCGAGCCTGATACAGAAAACACTTCTGTCGACCACCTCCAATACAATTTTGCCCTGGATGTAGCTGGGGCTCGGGTCATATATCAAATGACCAGTGCAACCTACGGCCTCACGTCCTGGTGCAATTTGAAACGCTGGTGGACCACTGGGGAAGCTTCCTGCGGTCACGAATTCATCTTACCTACGGAAATCCTTCGAACTGGCGACGCAGTGGAGGGAGAGTGCTGGCCCTTCGAAGGTGGCAGAGGCCATATCACCATCCGGCTTGCCGAAAGAGCGAATATTTCCAATCTGACCATTCAACGCGTCGTGCCCTTTTCATCAGCTGGAATTTCTCAGGCCCCTAGGGCCATATCCTTGTGGGGTCTGGTCAGTGGGCCCATGCCCCTGAAAAGTTCCCGTGCATTCGTGGAACCTGCACACTTCCACATTTATCGGCAATTCCCCCTTCCTCATGACGTGCATTCTACCGACACTTTCATTCTTTTGGCTCAAATGGAGTATGATATATCTGCGGACTCCAGATCTTTATCTTCCACGCAAACGTTCCCAGTCCAACCCGCTGAATCTTGGCACGGATTTAGGCTGATGGTCTTGGATGTGACGAGCAACTGGGGCTCGCCTTCCACTTGTATATCCCGAGTCAGGATTCACGGAATACCGGCCGATTGAGGTCCCAAATCCCAACTGATGGTCCGGTCTCTTTCCTTCAATTTCTAACTCCTTTTCAATCACCACATCATCACCATCGACCGTATCTGTTTGTAGTCCTGTACTTATTATACACGGTGCTGCGTTGGTGCCCTGCATGACATATACTGTACACAGCTGTATATGGACTCAACGTCGAATCCAGTGATCCTGACTGAGAGAGTATTTTGAGTTCCGCGGCCTGGAATGTCCATGAGAGGACATCAAGAAACACAGGTGAGTATACGTACCCGGTCTCGTTCTGATGTCCACTGACTCTTCTTCTCAGCTTACTTCCCCAGCGCCAACCCTGCGCAGGTGTACTCGAGGAATCGCCTGGCGCGCGGCGACACATGTGCTGGCTTCTAGACTCAGGGATCGGTGTTGTCGCGGATGCAGATGCGGAGGACCTGTGGATGCGTGTCAGCATGTGTATGCTGCGCGGCAAGGAAAAATCAAGGGAGTGATCGTGCTCTGTGCTGGAGGCACTAGCTCGTAGAAATCAGCGGCGAGTGGAGGTAGGATCAAGGCAGGGGAAGAGTAATGCGATTGTATGAAAAGGGGAGGAGATTTCGTACACGCCTTGGACCGGGTAGGGGGTTGGTAGGGGGCTGGACTCAGTGGGCGGGCGTAGGTGGCGTCAGGGTCGGGGTAGAGAAAGACAAGACAGAAGGGGAAAGCGGAAAGAAACCGCCACCGCGTACTTGCGGCGTCACATATTGAGCGAGAATGAGGGAGGAGGTCGCGCGTGGCAGACGCAGTGTACGCACAATGCACATGTCGATTCCAGTGATATCTCCTATCGAAAGAGACACACACCCATCTACAGGTGCGCGTAATCGGGCGACCTGTGCGGATAGAGAAAGGAAAGCGAGGTGCGGATGTAGCTTACATTCCTCGGGTGACGGTCGATGTATTTGAGTACCATACACCCTGCAGAGTGGCGGCCCGAGTTCTATGGGAAGGGTGTCGTTTTTCAGCCGAGCTGGAAGGCTAGGACTGACCGTCAGTATACCTAGATTCCAGTTATGGAAAAGGAAACGCATGACTGCCTAGGTTTACTGGGTTGAATGATTGAGTGCACCGGGTGAGAAATGTTAATGTTCCTGGCAGGTCGATCGTCTTGGCATTAACTATGAATTTAAATGCACGCTGATCCTCGAATGCGACGCGAAGCCCGACTGAGCTGAATTTTCCGACATCTTCGCCGTACACGCCTTGGCTCGGTAGAACATCAGTGCAATGGATACGATGCATTATGAGACCACACCTGGCAATTCCCTGCTATCCTTAGAGTAATGCGGGGAAAACATCGCCGGAGCCCGTGTTCGGGCAGCAGAGTTTAGGGCATCACAAGGGCTGGCAGCACGACTCTGGTTAAGAGAAAGTACAAGTAATTGTGACATGATTCTGATAGCGCTTCGACCACAGCGCATATTTGTGGTATCTTGCCGGGCTTCCTTTCTACGGTAACCGTGAGTATCCGAATTTGCGGACTGCTACTCTTTTTGTGTCTGTAGTCACTACTCGTCTGTGCGGCTCGGAGCGGTGGAAGTGGAGCAAGTGTTCGAAGGAGAGCCCAAGGCGCTGTCAAGGAGGGATTTCTTAGGTGGCGCCAGCCTTACTCGTTAGTCCTGTGCCGGCGGGAGTTTGAAACAGCGGTCAGTGGACGAGAAACTGTGACGAGGATAGCAACTCTGTCGATCGCAACGTCATTGCAACAGTTGTTACGGCTCCATTCAAGCTCCATTGATAGGCTGGTGGAAGCCTTCATGAACAATGAATCCCACGCGGCCGACTCGGAAGCGTCATCGTCAACTGGGGCGAAACTTCACGCCGCGAAGGAAGCACAACCGCGCAGGTCCTCGCGCGTCCGACCGTACGACCTTGCCCGCTCCCTCTATCCCGCCGAATGCATTTCTCGTCAACGCGCCGCACTGGCCCAACAAAACGCCCCCCGCCCGCCGTCCGCCTACACACTGGCACAGGCCTTCACCGTAGCTAAAAGTCCAAGCCGTCTTTGGGAAAGGCCGCACCGCCAACTCGGGCCGATGCCATTCTCATGAATGCGGACGACATGGTTCTCACCGACGCTGAAGATGCATCAACCCCAGAGTTACGACGGCCCTGCGCGCAGACTGATCTGGTAGCGGCACCCGCAAGAGGCGAGGGGTGACAGCCACTCGTAGTCTGTCTCCGCCTCGCGGAGATAGGCAAGTCCCGTCGTCTGTCCCTCCTGTGACCTCGCCTACCCCCGCTTTAGACACGTCGACGATGCGTAAAGCCTCGAAAAGCAAGGAGAAGGAGTCCGCGTTTGCTGATCTGAAGAAGCGATCTATGGCGGCAGCATCCTTTGACGACCTGGCGTGTGCATTCAAATGTCTTGCTACTCTAATGTGAGACTACAGAACAAGTGCCCCTAATGTGGCCTGTTTCGATGCCCTCGACGCATTTAATTCAGCTTCGTCCAATCGTACGGCAGTAACGAAGAAAGAAAGGAAGAAGTCAGTTGCGATGTGCTGTCTGCTTGTCCCGCCGTTTGTCGCATGGCCGGCAAATACAGCTCGTTGTACACGGCTATCCCGGAGGACAGTGGGATTTGACGGATTTGATGACCGTCAAATTCCAATGCCCGCTCGTCGGGTTCCAGGAAATCGGCACACCCTTGTTGCTCCTCTATTTCGGGAACAGGTGCACGATGCAGCACGCAAGTCGTCAGCTCGTTGCTCAGGCATGACGGGTTTGAAGTTTGAATGGCAGGATATTGAGGCATGCAGGGGCGGAGAGATATTTCGATGTCTTGCCTGCGACGTGCGAGAGATCCGGTGAAGACTTGGCGGGGGACGAGGACGTCAGAAGGACCGACCGTTCACAGAAGAGACAGTTGCGGCCTTCCAAGAATCAGCCATGGGATTATGGTGCACCATACCCGCGATGAAGGTGCGACCGACGTCGCTCGAGCAGTAATGGTGAAGCCGGCAGTTCGTTCCAGTGACTCCATGCCGCGACTTGGACCTGCAGGCGCTTTCTCGGGCTCTACAGAGTCCAGAAGAAGAGTGACATTCTCGACGAATCCGGTAAGTCTTCAATGCGGAGTAAGTTGCCACGACGCCACGATGCTGCGGCTGAAATCAGAATGGACTTGAAAACATTCGGGTATAGGCTTGCGCGCATAATTCTCCCCTTTCCCCCCCACTTCGTGCTTGCGGGTCCCGATCGACTCGCGACTGCGACACCTACTGCGGCAAGTCAGCGAACCAGTGAATCAACGGAAAAAACACTGGAGGTCTGTGTACTGCCTGCGAGCGAGTCCCGGACGTGCACCACCAGTCCTCTTTGCTCCATCGCCGCAAGACCTGTCCTGAGCTCCCCGATCAGCGGATTGCAGTTCCAAGGGAGGGAAACGACACTTGCCTTGTCCCCAGCAGAGCGAGCGCGCACGCAAGTCGCCTTCGGCGAATCGCACGCTCTCCAGACTGCCGTCCCGAAGCCAGCAACTGCGTCGGCTTCTTTGAATACAAGTCTGAACCGAAAGAGATTTGGCACGCGGCGTATCCACTGTTCTACCTCTCCGTCTCTCTACTCCCACCGGACGCAGCCACCCGCTGAATCCCCGCTACCCGCGCTATTCAAGATAGATCAGATTAGCGACTCGAAAGCTCACAAATTGTACTTACTTACCGCGGAAGCACGGGCTTAAAGACTCCGAAAAACCCAAGTAAGATATGAAGATTAAGGCAAGATTAAGGAATAGATATTGAAGCACTGTGGTTCAGGCAGTCAGCGTGCGCGAGTGCGGAGATGCCGAGGTAAATTACTGTGCGGTCCGCGATGTACGTCGCGACTTGTGCGCATGCAAATCGTCTGGTACGAGTCAGCAGGATGAATAGCAGGCTAAATTGAACTTGCTTACCTTGTGTTACACCATCCCAACGCAATCCGAATCCGACCACGCTGCCGCCAACGACAAGATCCAAACCAAAGATCTGGAACGAACAAAGTCAGGTCAGCGCTCGGCATGAGGGTATATATCGCGGATCGCGCAAACTCACCGTATGTCCATCGGCTTCCAACTTACCTCGACCCAGAGCGGCCCGGACCGGGCCGCCGTTATCTCGCCGCCCCGATTCTGCAAGCCCTTGAGGCGCGGGTGTCTGCCGCAGCGATGGATTGGTAAGAGCACATGGGACCAGAAAAGGCGAGCGCGCGGCGGTGAGGAGAGGACCGTGCTGGCATATGGTCTGGTCTGTCTTCTCTGGTCCAGCGAGAGTGCTGTAATTCGGGGGACGTATCAGTGGCGAGCTTCGCGTCCTTCCTCCAAGGTTCCTGATCAGCCTGCATTGCCGCAATTTCTTTCCGTTGCTGAGCAGCCTGTATCGGGACAATACTCTGTTCGCAGACAGGTAAACGGTTCTCAATGCTCATAGCCTCATACCTCAAAGTCGCTGAGCGTGACGAACGAGCAGAGGTCATGGTTCTCTTTAGCGAGGATATGTAAGCGCTCAGCGACTTTGAGCATCGTTCTTGATTGCTCAAACCTACACTATATATGTAAACTGCCGCCTCATGTGATAGCGCGCATGGTGTAAAGGGTAACATAGCTGCAAAATCTCCCCGGAGATGCAGCGGCTCGAGGTTCGATTCCTACGTGCACGCATATTTTGCTTTTCGCTCCGGTGCCTCATTTTTCGCTTCCCCCCCTGACAACATTGTGTGCCTGAACATATTCAGTCTCCTCACCCCCAGGCCGCAATGATAATTGATTGCTTTATGTCCCATGATATCCTTCCCTTCTGATATGGGATTATACTTACAGCTCCTTGCGGAACAACAGGTTGTGGACAGTTTTTCTACCATTTTGGACACTCTTTGATCCGAATGTTGGACCATTCAAATGGCATAAGGGACATACATCAGATGGCAGACTCAAATTTTTCATTTTCAACATATAGTGACCAGCTAGGCTCGTTATCAGCCTGCCTACGATATGCAACATCTGTGGTGAGCACGTTGCCATAGGCAGGCTGGTACTTCTCGGAGCTGTCAAAAAGGCTGGGCCGGAGTTTGAATCAGGGAATACATTGAAACTATGGGAATGATGGCGGACAATGGACAACGCCGGACTCCATCACTCCACCCCTTTCTGTGCATCACAATGGCTGCAGCTAAACGTCCACAGTGTTCTCGTTCAAATGAGCTCCTGGGTCCCCTCAAACCAACCTCAAACACTTTTCTTTCGCTTATCGCCGGCCGATGAGCTGTCTTTCTCCTCTTGACCCACCTATCTACAGCTGAAAAATGTACCTGCGCTGTTTCGACTGCAGCAAAATCGTCACAACTGAATGGCTATACATGAAAACCTTGAGCCATTCCAATACAGCTGTTCGGGTGCAACATTTCTGCTATAGCAGAAGAGCTCCAACGAGAAACGCGTACATGAATGTCTAGAACCATTTTGGTGCAACAAATTGTTTGTAGCGGTATCGTTGCACACCAAGCCTGGACACTTTGCACTCATTATTGTTGGCCGTGTCGGGATCTGCATCGTCGACGGTCGTAAAGCGAAGGCTGCTGTCGAGGTCCTTTCCGGGATATTCTTGTTGACAATACTCTCGATCAGAGATCTGGATTGCGGTGGATTCGACAACACTCGCAGCCTGAGCGTCTCGATGCCCGCCTTTCGCGCATCTTGACGCCGCTGAGCGAGCATAGGTGGCGGGGAAGCGACAGCGACAGCGATCAAAATTGCCACCGTGTGGGCATCCGCCTCGCATGGCACATCACATGTGATTTCAAGGTTGGGTGCGAATGGGTGGTACAACCTGTGTTCAAGCAGGTCGAGATCTTTGCGGGGCGCACAGTAAGCGGCGGTGTGCGCGAGAAACGCTGGATTGAAAACATTGAGTCATTGACAAACAGAAAAAATGAGAGAAAAAGAAAGGAAACCGAAAACACACACACCATGACCTTGGGGCAAGGGCACAGCAAAAGGTTGCAGCACTTGAGTTACAGCTACTTGGTCCAAACTTGGTCTCAGCAAAAGATATTCAGCAATTTTGTGATCACGAAATAGGAGTAGCAACACTGCTGTGGCTGGAGTGCTTCAGCGTAGCAGCTGTAGACAGACAGCTATAGTGATATTACTACAGCACTTCATCTATAGTGGGCGCAAATGCTTCAGCCGAGGCAATTGAAAAAATCTGAAACCTCCGCGGAAGCATTTGGCTGGCGCTGAAAACTCCTGAAGGAGTGACGAAGTATCTGGCTGGCGCTGAAGACTTCTGGAGGAGTGTCTGCGCTATGGCTGTCATTCCCAGGCCCAAAACGGGGCGCAAATGCTTCAGCCGAGGCAATTGAAAAAATCTGAAACCTCCGCGGAAGCATTTGGCTGGCGCGGAAAACTCCTGAAGGAGTGATGAGGTATCTGGCCGGTGCTGAAGACTTCTGGAGGAGTGTCTGCGCTATGGCTGCCATTCCCAGACCCAGCACGGGGCGCAAATACTTCAGCCGAGGCAATTGAAAAAATCTGAAACCTCCGCGGAAGCTGGCGCTGAAAACTCCTGAAAGAGTGATGAAGTATCTGGCCGGCGCTGAAGACTTCTGGAGGTGTGTCTGCGCTATGGCTGTCACCGCTTTGGGCGCAAATGCTTCAGCCCAGGCAATTCAAAAAATCTGAAACCTCCGCGGAAGCATTTGGCTGGCGCTGAAAACTCCTGAAGGAGTGACGAAGTATCTGGCCGGTGCTGAAGACTTCTGGAGGTGTGTCTGCGCTATGGCTGTCACCGCTTTGGGCGCAAATGCTTCAGCCGAGGCAAGTGAAAAAATCTGAAACCTCCGCGGAAGCATTTGGCTGGCGCTGAAACCTCCTGAAGGAGTGATGAGGTATATGGCCGGTGCTGAAGACTTCTGGAGGAGTGTCTGCGCTATGGCTGTCACCGCTTTGGGCGCAAATGCTTCAGCCGAGGCAATTGAAAAAATCTGAAACCTCCGCGGAAGCATTTGGCTGGCGCTGAAAACTCCTGAAGGAGTGACGAAGTATCTGGCTGGCGCTGAGGACTGCTGGAGGAGTGACGAAATATCTGGCCGGCGCTGAAGACTTCTGGAGGTGTGTCTGCGCTATGGCTGTCACCGCTTTGGGCGCAAATGCTTCAGCCGAGGCAATTGAAAAAATCTGAAACCTCCGCGGAAGCATTTGGCTGGCGCTGAAAACTCCTGAAGGAGTGACAAAGTATCTGGCACGGCGATGAAGACTTCTGGAGGAGTGTCTGCGCTATGGCTGTCATTCCCAGGCCCAAAATGGGGCGCAAATGCTTCAGCCGAGGCAATTGAAAAAAATCTGAAACCTCCGCGGAAGCATTTGGCTGGCGCTGAAAACTCCTGAAGGAGTGATGAAGTATCTGGCCGGTGCTGAAGACTCCTGGAGGAGTGTCTGCGTCATGGCTGTCACCGCTTTGGGCGCAAATGCTTCAGCCGAGGCAATTGAAAAAATCTGAAACCTCCGCGGAGGCATTTGGCTGGCGCGGAAAACTCCTGAAGGAGTGATGAGGTATCTGGCCGGTGCTGAAGACTTCTGGAGGAGTGTCTGCGCTATGGCTGTCACCGTTTTGGGCGCAAATGCTTCAGCCGAGGCAATTGAAAAAATCTGAAACCTCCGCGGAAGCTGGCGCTGAAAACTCCTGAAGGAGTGATGAAGTATCTGGCCGGCGCTGAAGACTTCTGGAGGTGTGTCTGCGCTATGGCTGTCACCGCTTTGGGCGCAAATGCTTCAGCCCAGGCAATTGAAAAAATCTGAAACCTCCGCGGAAGCATTTGGCTGGCGCTGAAAACTCCTGAAGGAGTGACGAAGTATCTGGCTGGCGCTGAGGACTGCTGGAGGAGTGACGAAGTATCTGGCCGGCGCTGAAGACTTCTGGAGGTGTGTCTGCGCTATGGCTGTCACCGCTTTGGGCACAAATGCTTCAGCCGAGGCAATTGAAAAAATCTGAAACCTCCGCGGAAGCATTTGGCTGGCGCTGAAAACTCCTGAAGGAGTGACGAAGTATCTGGCTGGCGCTGAGGACTGCTGGAGGAGTGACGAAGTATCTGGCCGGCGCTGAAGAGTTCTGGAGGAGTGTGCGTGTTATGGCTGCCATTCCCAGACCCAAAATGGGGCGGAATTGCTTCAGCCGAGGCAATTGAAAAAATCTGAAACCTCCGCGGAAGCATTTGGCTGGCGCTGAAAACTCCTGAAGGAGTGACGAGGTATCTGGCCGGTGCTGACGACTTCTGGAGGTGTGTCTGCGCTATGGCTGTCACCGCTTTGGGCGCAAATGCTTCAGCCGAGGCAAGTGAAAAAATCTGAAACCTCCGCGGAAGCATTTGGCTGGCGCTGAAACCTCCTGAAGGAGTGATGAGGTATATGGCCGGTGCTGAAGACTTCTGGAGGAGTGTCTGCGCTATGGCTGTCATTCCCAGGCCCAAAATGGGGCGCAAATGCTTCAGCCGAGGCAATTGAAAAAAATCTGAAACCTCCGCGGAAGCATTTGGCTGGCGCTGAAAACTCGGGAAGGAGTGATGAGGTATCTGGCCGGTGCTGAAGACTTCTGGAGGAGTGTCTGCGCTATGGCTGCCATTCCCAGACCCAGCACGGGGCGCAAATACTTCAGCCGAGGCAATTGAAAAAATCTGAAACCTTCGCGGAAGCTGGCGCTGAAAACTCCTGAAGGAGTGATGAAGTATCTGGCCGGCGCTGAAGACTTCTGGAGGTGTGTCTGCGCTATGGCTGTCACCGCTTTGGGCGCAAATGCTTCAGCCGAGGCAATTGAAAAAATCTGAAACCTCCGCGGAAGCTGGCGCTGAAAACTCCTGAAAGAGTGATGAAGTATCTGGCCGGCGCTGAAGACTTCTGGAGGTGTGTCTGCGCTATGGCTGTCACCGCTTTGGGCGCAAATGCTTCAGCCCAGGCAATTCAAAAAATCTGAAACCTCCGCGGAAGCATTTGGCTGGCGCTGAAAACTCCTGAAGGAGTGACGAAGTATCTGGCCGGTGCTGAAGACTTCTGGAGGAGTGTCTGCGCTATGGCTGTCATTCCCAGGCCCAAAATGGGGCGCAAATGCTTCAGCCGAGGCAATTGAAAAAATCTGAAACCTCCGCGGAAGCATTTGGCTGGCGCTGAAACCTCCTGAAGGAGTGACGAAGTATCTGGCTGGCGCTGAGGACTGCTGGAGGAGTGACGAAATATCTGGCCGGCGCTGAAGACTTCTGGAGGTGTGTCTGCGCTATGGCTGTCACCGCTTTGGGCGCAAATGCTTCAGCCGAGGCAATTGAAAAAATCTGAAACCTCCGCGGAAGCATTTGGCTGGCGCTGAAAACTCCTGAAGGAGTGACGAAGTATCTCCGCGGAGGCATTTGGCTGGCGCTGAAAACTCCTGAAGGAGTGATGAAGTATCTGGCCGGTGCTGAAGACTTCTGGAGGAGTGTCTGCGCTATGGCTGTCATTCCCAGGCCCAAAATGGGGCGCAAATGCTTCAGCCGAGGCAATTGAAAAAAATCTGAAACCTCCGCGGAAGCATTTGGCTGGCGCTGAAAACTCCTGAAGGAGTGACGAAGTATCTGGCTGGCGCTGAAGACTTCTGGAGGAGTGTCTGCGCTATGGCTGTCATTCCCAGGCCCAAAACGGGGCGCAAATGCTTCAGCCGAGGCAATTGAAAAAATCTGAAACCTCCGCGGAAGCATTTGGCTGGCGCTGAAAACTCCTGAAGGAGTGATGAGGTATCTGGCCGGCGCTGAAGACTTCTGGAGGTGTGTCTGCGCTATGGCTGTCACCGCTTTGGGGCAAATGCTTCAGCCGAGGCAATTGAAAAAATCTGAAACCTCCGCGGAAGCATTTGGCTGGTGCTGAAAACTCCTGAAGGAGTGAAAAAGTATCTGGCTGGCGCTGAGGACTTCTGGAGGAGTGTCTGCGCTATGGCTGTCATTCCCAGGCCCAAAATGGGGCGCAAATGCTTCAGCCGAGGCAATTGAAAAAAATCTGAAACCTCCGCGGAAGCATTTGGCTGGCGCTGAGGACTGCTGGAGGAGTGACGAAGTATCTGGCCGGTGCTGACGACTACTGGAGGAGTGTCTGCGCTATGGCTGCCATTCCCAGACCCAGCACGGGGCGCAAATACTTCAGCCGAGGCAATTGAAAAAATCTGAAACCTCTGTGGAAGCATTTAGCTGGCGTCCTGAAGGAGTGACAAAGTATCTGGCCGGCGATGAAGACTTCTGGAGGAGTGTCTGCGCTATGGCTGTCATTCCCAGGCCCAAAATGGGGCGCAAATGCTTCAGCCGAGGCAATTGAAAAAAATCTGAAACCTCCGCGGAAGCATTTGGCTGGCGCTGAAAACTCCTGAAGGAGTGATGAAGTATCTGGCCGGTGCTGAAGACTTCTGGAGGAGTGTCTGCGCTATGGCTGTCATTCCCAGACCCAAAACGGGGTGCAAATGCTTCAGCCAAGGTAATTGAAAAAATCTGAAAGCTCCGCGGAAGCATCTGGCTGGCGCTGAGGACTGCTGGAGGAGTGACGAAGTATCTGGCCGGCGCTGAAGACCTCTGGAGGTGTGTCTGCGCTATGGCTGTCATTCCCAGGCCCAAAACGGGGTGCAAATGCTTCAGCCGAGGCAATTGGAAAAGTCTGAAACCTCCACAGAAGCATTTGGCTGGCGCTGAAAACTCCTGAAGGAGCGACAAAGTATCTGGCTGGTGCTGAAGACTCCCGCACCAGTGTCTGCACTATGGCTGCCATTTCCAGCCCCAAAACGGGGGCACAATTGCTTCAGCCGAGGTAATTGAAAAAATCTGAAAGCTCCGCGGAAGCATCTGGCTGGCGCTGAGGACTGCTGAAGGAGTGACGAAGTATCTGGCCGGTGCTGACGACTACTGGAGGAGTGTCTGCGCTATGGCTGCCATTCCCAGACCCAGCACGGGGCGCAAATACTTCAGCCGAGGCAATTGGAAAAGTCTGAAACCTCCACAGAAGCATTTGGCTGGCGCTGAAAACTCCTGAAGGAGTGACAAAGTATCTGGCTGGTGCTGAAGACTCCCGCACCAGTGTCTGCACTATGGCTGCCATTTCCAGCCCCAAAACGGGGTGCAACTGCTTCAGCCGAGGTAATTGAAAAAATCTGAAACCTCCGCGGAAGCATTTGGCTGGCGCTGAAAACTCCTGAAGGAGTGACGAAGTATCTGGCCGGCGTTGAAGACTTCTGGAGGTGTGTCTGCGCTATGGCTGTCATTCCCAGGCCCAAAACGGGGCGCAAATGCTTCAGCCGAGGCAATTGAAAAAATCTGAAACCTCCGCGGAAGCATTTGGCTGGCGCTGAAAACTCCTGAAGGAGTGACGAAGTATCTGGCTGGCGCTGAAGACTTCTGGAGGAGTGTCTGCGCTATGGCTGTCATTCCCAGGCCCAAAACGGGGTGCAACTGCTTCAGCCGAGGCAATTGAAAAAATCTGAAACCTCCGCGGAAGCTGGCGCTGAAAACTCCTGAAAGAGTGATGAAGTATCTGGCCGGCGCTGAAGACTTCTGGAGGTGTGTCTGCGCTATGGCTGTCACCGCTTTGGGCGCAAATGCTTCAGCCCAGGCAATTCAAAAAATCTGAAACCTCCGCGGAAGCATTTGGCTGGCGCTGAAAACTCCTGAAGGAGTGACGAAGTATCTGGCCGGTGCTGAAGACTTCTGGAGGAGTGTCTGTGTTATGGCTGCCATTCCCAGCCCCAAAATGGGGCGCAGTTGCTTCAGCCGAGGCAATTGAAAAATCTGAAACCTCCGCAGAAGCATTTTGCTGGCGGTGCAAACTCCTGAAGGAGTGGCAAAGTATCTGGCCGGCGCTGAAGACTCCCGCACCAGTGTCTGCACTATGGCTGCCATTTCCAGACCCAAAACGGGTGCAACTGCTTCAGCCGAGGTAATTGAAAAAATCTGAAACCTCCGCGGAAGCATTTGGCTGGCGCTGAAAACTCCTGAAGGAGTGACGAAGTATCTGGCCGGCGTTGAAGACTTCTGGAGGTGTGTCTGCGCTATGGCTGTCACCGTTTTGGGCGCAAATGCTTCAGCCGAGGCAATTGAAAAAATCTGAAACCTCCGCGGAAGCTGGCGCTGAAAACTCCTGAAGGAGTGATGAAGTATCTGGCCGGCGCTGAAGACTTCTGGAGGTGTGTCTGCGCTATGGCTGTCACCGCTTTGGGCGCAAATGCTTCAGCCCAGGCAATTGAAAAAATCTGAAACCTCCGCGGAAGCATTTGGCTGGCGCTGAAAACTCCTGAAGGAGTGACGAAGTATCTGGCTGGCGCTGAGGACTGCTGGAGGAGTGACGAAGTATCTGGCCGGCGCTGAAGACTTCTGGAGGTGTGTCTGCGCTATGGCTGTCTGCGCTATGGCTGTCATTCCCAGGCCCAAAATGGGGCGCAAATGCTTCAGCCGAGGCAATTGAAAAAATCTGAAACCTCCGCGGAAGCATTTGGCTGGCGCTGAAAACTCCTGAAGGAGTGACGAAGTATCTGGCTGGCGCTGAGGACTGCTGGAGGAGTGACGAAGTATCTGGCCGGCGCTGAAGACTTCTGGAGGTGTGTCTGCGCTATGGCTGTCACCGCTTTGGGCACAAATGCTTCAGCCGAGGCAATTGAAAAAATCTGAAACCTCCGCGGAAGCATTTGGCTGGCGCTGAAAACTCCTGAAGGAGTGACGAAGTATCTGGCTGGCGCTGAGGACTGCTGGAGGAGTGACGAAGTATCTGGCCGGCGCTGAAGAGTTCTGGAGGAGTGTGCGTGTTATGGCTGCCATTCCCAGACCCAAAATGGGGCGGAATTGCTTCAGCCGAGGCAATTGAAAAAATCTGAAACCTCCGCGGAAGCATTTGGCTGGCGCTGAAAACTCCTGAAGGAGTGACGAGGTATCTGGCCGGTGCTGACGACTTCTGGAGGTGTGTCTGCGCTATGGCTGTCACCGCTTTGGGCGCAAATGCTTCAGCCGAGGCAAGTGAAAAAATCTGAAACCTCCGCGGAAGCATTTGGCTGGCGCTGAAACCTCCTGAAGGAGTGATGAGGTATATGGCCGGTGCTGAAGACTTCTGGAGGAGTGTCTGCGCTATGGCTGTCATTCCCAGGCCCAAAATGGGGCGCAAATGCTTCAGCCGAGGCAATTGAAAAAAATCTGAAACCTCCGCGGAAGCATTTGGCTGGCGCTGAAAACTCGGGAAGGAGTGATGAGGTATCTGGCCGGTGCTGAAGACTTCTGGAGGAGTGTCTGCGCTATGGCTGCCATTCCCAGACCCAGCACGGGGCGCAAATACTTCAGCCGAGGCAATTGAAAAAATCTGAAACCTTCGCGGAAGCTGGCGCTGAAAACTCCTGAAGGAGTGATGAAGTATCTGGCCGGCGCTGAAGACTTCTGGAGGTGTGTCTGCGCTATGGCTGTCACCGCTTTGGGCGCAAATGCTTCAGCCGAGGCAATTGAAAAAATCTGAAACCTCCGCGGAAGCTGGCGCTGAAAACTCCTGAAAGAGTGATGAAGTATCTGGCCGGCGCTGAAGACTTCTGGAGGTGTGTCTGCGCTATGGCTGTCACCGCTTTGGGCGCAAATGCTTCAGCCCAGGCAATTCAAAAAATCTGAAACCTCCGCGGAAGCATTTGGCTGGCGCTGAAAACTCCTGAAGGAGTGACGAAGTATCTGGCCGGTGCTGAAGACTTCTGGAGGAGTGTCTGCGCTATGGCTGTCATTCCCAGGCCCAAAATGGGGCGCAAATGCTTCAGCCGAGGCAATTGAAAAAATCTGAAACCTCCGCGGAAGCATTTGGCTGGCGCTGAAACCTCCTGAAGGAGTGACGAAGTATCTGGCTGGCGCTGAGGACTGCTGGAGGAGTGACGAAATATCTGGCCGGCGCTGAAGACTTCTGGAGGTGTGTCTGCGCTATGGCTGTCACCGCTTTGGGCGCAAATGCTTCAGCCGAGGCAATTGAAAAAATCTGAAACCTCCGCGGAAGCATTTGGCTGGCGCTGAAAACTCCTGAAGGAGTGACGAAGTATCTCCGCGGAGGCATTTGGCTGGCGCTGAAAACTCCTGAAGGAGTGATGAAGTATCTGGCCGGTGCTGAAGACTTCTGGAGGAGTGTCTGCGCTATGGCTGTCATTCCCAGGCCCAAAATGGGGCGCAAATGCTTCAGCCGAGGCAATTGAAAAAAATCTGAAACCTCCGCGGAAGCATTTGGCTGGCGCTGAAAACTCCTGAAGGAGTGACGAAGTATCTGGCTGGCGCTGAAGACTTCTGGAGGAGTGTCTGCGCTATGGCTGTCATTCCCAGGCCCAAAACGGGGCGCAAATGCTTCAGCCGAGGCAATTGAAAAAATCTGAAACCTCCGCGGAAGCATTTGGCTGGCGCTGAAAACTCCTGAAGGAGTGATGAGGTATCTGGCCGGCGCTGAAGACTTCTGGAGGTGTGTCTGCGCTATGGCTGTCACCGCTTTGGGGCAAATGCTTCAGCCGAGGCAATTGAAAAAATCTGAAACCTCCGCGGAAGCATTTGGCTGGTGCTGAAAACTCCTGAAGGAGTGAAAAAGTATCTGGCTGGCGCTGAGGACTTCTGGAGGAGTGTCTGCGCTATGGCTGTCATTCCCAGGCCCAAAATGGGGCGCAAATGCTTGAGCCGAGGCAATTGAAAAAATCTGAAACCTCCGCGGAAGCATTTGGCTGGCGCTGAGGACTGCTGGAGGAGTGACGAAGTATCTGGCCGGTGCTGACGACTACTGGAGGAGTGTCTGCGCTATGGCTGCCATTCCCAGACCCAGCACGGGGCGCAAATACTTCAGCCGAGGCAATTGAAAAAATCTGAAACCTCTGTGGAAGCATTTAGCTGGCGTCCTGAAGGAGTGACAAAGTATCTGGCCGGCGATGAAGACTTCTGGAGGAGTGTCTGCGCTATGGCTGTCATTCCCAGGCCCAAAATGGGGCGCAAATGCTTCAGCCGAGGCAATTGAAAAAAATCTGAAACCTCCGCGGAAGCATTTGGCTGGCGCTGAAAACTCCTGAAGGAGTGATGAAGTATCTGGCCGGTGCTGAAGACTTCTGGAGGAGTGTCTGCGCTATGGCTGTCATTCCCAGACCCAAAACGGGGTGCAAATGCTTCAGCCAAGGTAATTGAAAAAATCTGAAAGCTCCGCGGAAGCATCTGGCTGGCGCTGAGGACTGCTGGAGGAGTGACGAAGTATCTGGCCGGCGCTGAAGACCTCTGGAGGTGTGTCTGCGCTATGGCTGTCATTCCCAGGCCCAAAACGGGGTGCAAATGCTTCAGCCGAGGCAATTGGAAAAGTCTGAAACCTCCACAGAAGCATTTGGCTGGCGCTGAAAACTCCTGAAGGAGCGACAAAGTATCTGGCTGGTGCTGAAGACTCCCGCACCAGTGTCTGCACTATGGCTGCCATTTCCAGCCCCAAAACGGGGGCACAATTGCTTCAGCCGAGGTAATTGAAAAAATCTGAAAGCTCCGCGGAAGCATCTGGCTGGCGCTGAGGACTGCTGAAGGAGTGACGAAGTATCTGGCCGGTGCTGACGACTACTGGAGGAGTGTCTGCGCTATGGCTGCCATTCCCAGACCCAGCACGGGGCGCAAATACTTCAGCCGAGGCAATTGGAAAAGTCTGAAACCTCCACAGAAGCATTTGGCTGGCGCTGAAAACTCCTGAAGGAGTGACAAAGTATCTGGCTGGTGCTGAAGACTCCCGCACCAGTGTCTGCACTATGGCTGCCATTTCCAGCCCCAAAACGGGGTGCAACTGCTTCAGCCGAGGTAATTGAAAAAATCTGAAACCTCCGCGGAAGCATTTGGCTGGCGCTGAAAACTCCTGAAGGAGTGACGAAGTATCTGGCCGGCGTTGAAGACTTCTGGAGGTGTGTCTGCGCTATGGCTGTCATTCCCAGGCCCAAAACGGGGCGCAAATGCTTCAGCCGAGGCAATTGAAAAAATCTGAAACCTCCGCGGAAGCATTTGGCTGGCGCTGAAAACTCCTGAAGGAGTGACGAAGTATCTGGCTGGCGCTGAAGACTTCTGGAGGAGTGTCTGCGCTATGGCTGTCATTCCCAGGCCCAAAACGGGGTGCAACTGCTTCAGCCGAGGCAATTGAAAAAATCTGAAACCTCCGCGGAAGCTGGCGCTGAAAACTCCTGAAAGAGTGATGAAGTATCTGGCCGGCGCTGAAGACTTCTGGAGGTGTGTCTGCGCTATGGCTGTCACCGCTTTGGGCGCAAATGCTTCAGCCCAGGCAATTCAAAAAATCTGAAACCTCCGCGGAAGCATTTGGCTGGCGCTGAAAACTCCTGAAGGAGTGACGAAGTATCTGGCCGGTGCTGAAGACTTCTGGAGGAGTGTCTGTGTTATGGCTGCCATTCCCAGCCCCAAAATGGGGCGCAGTTGCTTCAGCCGAGGCAATTGAAAAATCTGAAACCTCCGCAGAAGCATTTTGCTGGCGGTGCAAACTCCTGAAGGAGTGGCAAAGTATCTGGCCGGCGCTGAAGACTCCCGCACCAGTGTCTGCACTATGGCTGCCATTTCCAGACCCAAAACGGGTGCAACTGCTTCAGCCGAGGTAATTGAAAAAATCTGAAACCTCCGCGGAAGCATTTGGCTGGCGCTGAAAACTCCTGAAGGAGTGACGAAGTATCTGGCCGGCGTTGAAGACTTCTGGAGGTGTGTCTGCGCTATGGCTGTCACCGTTTTGGGCGCAAATGCTTCAGCCGAGGCAATTGAAAAAATCTGAAACCTCCGCGGAAGCTGGCGCTGAAAACTCCTGAAGGAGTGATGAAGTATCTGGCCGGCGCTGAAGACTTCTGGAGGTGTGTCTGCGCTATGGCTGTCACCGCTTTGGGCGCAAATGCTTCAGCCCAGGCAATTGAAAAAATCTGAAACCTCCGCGGAAGCATTTGGCTGGCGCTGAAAACTCCTGAAGGAGTGACGAAGTATCTGGCTGGCGCTGAGGACTGCTGGAGGAGTGACGAAGTATCTGGCCGGCGCTGAAGACTTCTGGAGGTGTGTCTGCGCTATGGCTGTCTGCGCTATGGCTGTCATTCCCAGGCCCAAAATGGGGCGCAAATGCTTCAGCCGAGGCAATTGAAAAAATCTGAAACCTCCGCGGAAGCATTTGGCTGGCGCTGAAAACTCCTGAAGGAGTGACGAAGTATCTGGCTGGCGCTGAGGACTGCTGGAGGAGTGACGAAGTATCTGGCCGGCGCTGAAGACTTCTGGAGGTGTGTCTGCGCTATGGCTGTCACCGCTTTGGGCACAAATGCTTCAGCCGAGGCAATTGAAAAAATCTGAAACCTCCGCGGAAGCATTTGGCTGGCGCTGAAAACTCCTGAAGGAGTGACGAAGTATCTGGCTGGCGCTGAGGACTGCTGGAGGAGTGACGAAGTATCTGGCCGGCGCTGAAGAGTTCTGGAGGAGTGTGCGTGTTATGGCTGCCATTCCCAGACCCAAAATGGGGCGGAATTGCTTCAGCCGAGGCAATTGAAAAAATCTGAAACCTCCGCGGAAGCTGGCGCTGAAAACTCCTGAAAGAGTGATGAAGTATCTGGCCGGCGCTGAAGACTTCTGGAGGTGTGTCTGCGCTATGGCTGTCACCGCTTTGGGCGCAAATGCTTCAGCCCAGGCAATTCAAAAAATCTGAAACCTCCGCGGAAGCATTTGGCTGGCGCTGAAAACTCCTGAAGGAGTGACGAGGTATCTGGCCGGTGCTGAAGACTTCTGGAGGTGTGTCTGCGCTATGGCTGTCACCGCTTTGGGCGCAAATGCTTCAGCCGAGGCAAGTGAAAAAATCTGAAACCTCCGCGGAAGCATTTGGCTGGCGCTGAAACCTCCTGAAGGAGTGATGAGGTATATGGCCGGTGCTGAAGACTTCTGGAGGAGTGTCTGCGCTATGGCTGTCATTCCCAGGCCCAAAATGGGGCGCAAATGCTTCAGCCGAGGCAATTGAAAAAAATCTGAAACCTCCGCGGAAGCATTTGGCTGGCGCTGAAAACTCGGGAAGGAGTGATGAGGTATCTGGCCGGTGCTGAAGACTTCTGGAGGAGTGTCTGCGCTATGGCTGCCATTCCCAGACCCAGCACGGGGCGCAAATACTTCAGCCGAGGCAATTGAAAAAATCTGAAACCTTCGCGGAAGCTGGCGCTGAAAACTCCTGAAGGAGTGATGAAGTATCTGGCCGGCGCTGAAGACTTCTGGAGGTGTGTCTGCGCTATGGCTGTCACCGCTTTGGGCGCAAATGCTTCAGCCGAGGCAATTGAAAAAATCTGAAACCTCCGCGGAAGCTGGCGCTGAAAACTCCTGAAAGAGTGATGAAGTATCTGGCCGGCGCTGAAGACTTCTGGAGGTGTGTCTGCGCTATGGCTGTCACCGCTTTGGGCGCAAATGCTTCAGCCCAGGCAATTCAAAAAATCTGAAACCTCCGCGGAAGCATTTGGCTGGCGCTGAAAACTCCTGAAGGAGTGACGAAGTATCTGGCCGGTGCTGAAGACTTCTGGAGGAGTGTCTGCGCTATGGCTGTCATTCCCAGGCCCAAAATGGGGCGCAAATGCTTCAGCCGAGGCAATTGAAAAAATCTGAAACCTCCGCGGAAGCATTTGGCTGGCGCTGAAAACTCCTGAAGGAGTGACGAAGTATCTGGCTGGCGCTGAGGACTGCTGGAGGAGTGACGAAGTATCTGGCTGCCGCTGAGGACTGCTGGAGGAGTGACGAAGTATCTGGCCGGCGCTGAAGAGTTCTGGAGGAGTGTGCGTGTTATGGCTGCCATTCCCAGACCCAAAATGGGGCGGAATTGCTTCAGCCGAGGCAATTGAAAAAATCTGAAACCTCCGCGGAAGCATTTGGCTGGCGCTGAAACCTCCTGAAGGAGTGACGAAGTATCTGGCTGGCGCTGAGGACTGCTGGAGGAGTGACGAAATATCTGGCCGGCGCTGAAGACTTCTGGAGGTGTGTCTGCGCTATGGCTGTCACCGCTTTGGGCGCAAATGCTTCAGCCGAGGCAATTGAAAAAATCTGAAACCTCCGCGGAAGCATTTGGCTGGCGCTGAAAACTCCTGAAGGAGTGACGAAGTATCTGGCTGGCGCTGAAGACTTCTGGAGGAGTGTCTGCGCTATGGCTGTCATTCCCAGGCCCAAAACGGGGCGCAAATGCTTCAGCCGAGGCAATTGAAAAAATCTGAAACCTCCGCGGAAGCATTTGGCTGGCGCGGAAAACTCCTGAAGGAGTGATGAGGTATCTGGCCGGTGCTGAAGACTTCTGGAGGAGTGTCTGCGCTATGGCTGCCATTCCCAGACCCAGCACGGGGCGCAAATACTTCAGCCGAGGCAATTGAAAAAATCTGAAACCTCCGCGGAAGCTGGCGCTGAAAACTCCTGAAAGAGTGATGAAGTATCTGGCCGGCGCTGAAGACTTCTGGAGGTGTGTCTGCGCTATGGCTGTCACCGCTTTGGGCGCAAATGCTTCAGCCCAGGCAATTGAAAAAATCTGAAACCTCCGCGGAAGCTGGCGCTGAAAACTCCTGAAAGAGTGATGAAGTATCTGGCCGGCGCTGAAGACTTCTGGAGGTGTGTCTGCGCTATGGCTGTCACCGCTTTGGGCGCAAATGCTTCAGCCCAGGCAATTCAAAAAATCTGAAACCTCCGCGGAAGCATTTGGCTGGCGCTGAAAACTCCTGAAGGAGTGACGAAGTATCTGGCCGGTGCTGAAGACTTCTGGAGGAGTGTCTGCGCTATGGCTGTCATTCCCAGGCCCAAAATGGGGCGCAAATGCTTCAGCCGAGGCAATTGAAAAAATCTGAAACCTCCGCGGAAGCATTTGGCTGGCGCTGAAAACTCGGGAAGGAGTGATGAGGTATCTGGCCGGTGCTGAAGACTTCTGGAGGAGTGTCTGCGCTATGGCTGCCATTCCCAGACCCAGCACGGGGCGCAAATACTTCAGCCGAGGCAATTGAAAAAATCTGAAACCTTCGCGGAAGCTGGCGCTGAAAACTCCTGAAGGAGTGATGAAGTATCTGGCCGGCGCTGAAGACTTCTGGAGGTGTGTCTGCGCTATGGCTGTCACCGCTTTGGGCGCAAATGCTTCAGCCGAGGCAATTGAAAAAATCTGAAACCTCCGCGGAAGCTGGCGCTGAAAACTCCTGAAAGAGTGATGAAGCATCTGGCCGGCGCTGAAGACTTCTGGAGGTGTGTCTGCGCTATGGCTGTCACCGCTTTGGGCGCAAATGCTTCAGCCCAGGCAATTCAAAAAATCTGAAACCTCCGCGGAAGCATTTGGCTGGCGCTGAAAACTCCTGAAGGAGTGACGAAGTATCTGGCCGGTGCTGAAGACTTCTGGAGGAGTGTCTGCGCTATGGCTGTCATTCCCAGGCCCAAAATGGGGCGCAAATGCTTCAGCCGAGGCAATTGAAAAAATCTGAAACCTCCGCGGAAGCATTTGGCTGGCGCTGAAAACTCCTGAAGGAGTGACGAAGTATCTGGCCGGTGCTGAAGACTTCTGGAGGAGTGTCTGCGCTATGGCTGTCATTCCCAGGCCCAAAATGGGGCGCAAATGCTTCAGCCGAGGCAATTGAAAAAATCTGAAACCTCCGCGGAAGCATTTGGCTGGCGCTGAAAACTCCTGAAGGAGTGACGAAGTATCTGGCTGGCGCTGAGGAGTGCTGGAGGAGTGACGAAGTATCTGGCTGCCGCTGAGGACTGCTGGAGGAGTGACGAAGTATCTGGCCGGCGCTGAAGAGTTCTGGAGGAGTGTGCGTGTTATGGCTGCCATTCCCAGACCCAAAATGGGGCGGAATTGCTTCAGCCGAGGCAATTGAAAAAATCTGAAACCTCCGCGGAAGCATTTGGCTGGCGCTGAAACCTCCTGAAGGAGTGACGAAGTATCTGGCTGGCGCTGAGGACTGCTGGAGGAGTGACGAAATATCTGGCCGGCGCTGAAGACTTCTGGAGGTGTGTCTGCGCTATGGCTGTCACCGCTTTGGGCGCAAATGCTTCAGCCGAGGCAATTGAAAAAATCTGAAACCTCCGCGGAAGCATTTGGCTGGCGCTGAAAACTCCTGAAGGAGTGACGAAGTATCTGGCTGGCGCTGAAGACTTCTGGAGGAGTGTCTGCGCTATGGCTGTCATTCCCAGGCCCAAAACGGGGCGCAAATGCTTCAGCCGAGGCAATTGAAAAAATCTGAAACCTCCGCGGAAGCATTTGGCTGGCGCGGAAAACTCCTGAAGGAGTGATGAGGTATCTGGCCGGTGCTGAAGACTTCTGGAGGAGTGTCTGCGCTATGGCTGCCATTCCCAGACCCAGCACGGGGCGCAAATACTTCAGCCGAGGCAATTGAAAAAATCTGAAACCTCCGCGGAAGCTGGCGCTGAAAACTCCTGAAAGAGTGATGAAGTATCTGGCCGGCGCTGAAGACTTCTGGAGGTGTGTCTGCGCTATGGCTGTCACCGCTTTGGGCGCAAATGCTTCAGCCCAGGCAATTCAAAAAATCTGAAACCTCCGCGGAAGCATTTGGCTGGCGCTGAAAACTCCTGAAGGAGTGACGAAGTATCTGGCCGGTGCTGAAGACTTCTGGAGGAGTGTCTGCGCTATGGCTGTCATTCCCAGGCCCAAAATGGGGCGCAAATGCTTCAGCCGAGGCAATTGAAAAAATCTGAAACCTCCGCGGAAGCATTTGGCTGGCGCTGAAAACTCCTGAAGGAGTGACGAAGTATCTGGCCGGTGCTGAAGACTTCTGGAGGAGTGTCTGCGCTATGGCTGTCATTCCCAGGCCCAAAATGGGGCGCAAATGCTTCAGCCGAGGCAATTGAAAAAATCTGAAACCTCCGCGGAAGCATTTGGCTGGCGCTGAAAACTCCTGAAGGAGTGACGAAGTATCTGGCTGGCGCTGAGGACTGCTGGAGGAGTGACGAAGTACCTGGCTGCCGCTGAGGACTGCTGGAGGAGTGACGAAGTATCTGGCCGGCGCTGAAGAGTTCTGGAGGAGTGTGCGTGTTATGGCTGCCATTCCCAGACCCAAAATGGGGCGGAATTGCTTCAGCCGAGGCAATTGAAAAAATCTGAAACCTCCGCGGAAGCATTTGGCTGGCGCTGAAACCTCCTGAAGGAGTGACGAAGTATCTGGCTGGCGCTGAGGACTGCTGGAGGAGTGACGAAATATCTGGCCGGCGCTGAAGACTTCTGGAGGTGTGTCTGCGCTATGGCTGTCACCGCTTTGGGCGCAAATGCTTCAGCCGAGGCAATTGAAAAAATCTGAAACCTCCGCGGAAGCATTTGGCTGGCGCTGAAAACTCCTGAAGGAGTGACGAAGTATCTGGCTGGCGCTGAAGACTTCTGGAGGAGTGTCTGCGCTATGGCTGTCATTCCCAGGCCCAAAACGGGGCGCAAATGCTTCAGCCGAGGCAATTGAAAAAATCTGAAACCTCCGCGGAAGCATTTGGCTGGCGCGGAAAACTCCTGAAGGAGTGATGAGGTATCTGGCCGGTGCTGAAGACTTCTGGAGGAGTGTCTGCGCTATGGCTGCCATTCCCAGACCCAGCACGGGGCGCAAATACTTCAGCCGAGGCAATTGAAAAAATCTGAAACCTCCGCGGAAGCTGGCGCTGAAAACTCCTGAAAGAGTGATGAAGTATCTGGCCGGCGCTGAAGACTTCTGGAGGTGTGTCTGCGCTATGGCTGTCACCGCTTTGGGCGCAAATGCTTCAGCCCAGGCAATTCAAAAAATCTGAAACCTCCGCGGAAGCATTTGGCTGGCGCTGAAAACTCCTGAAGGAGTGACGAGGTATCTGGCCGGTGCTGAAGACTTCTGGAGGTGTGTCTGCGCTATGGCTGTCACCGCTTTGGGCGCAAATGCTTCAGCCAAGGCAAGTGAAAAAATCTGAAACCTCCGCGGAAGCATTTGGCTGGCGCTGAAACCTCCTGAAGGAGTGATGAGGTATATGGCCGGTGCTGAAGACTTCTGGAGGAGTGTCTGCGCTATGGCTGTCATTCCCAGGCCCAAAATGGGGCGCAAATGCTTCAGCCGAGGCAATTGAAAAAAATCTGAAACCTCCGCGGAAGCATTTGGCTGGCGCTGAAAACTCGGGAAGGAGTGATGAGGTATCTGGCCGGTGCTGAAGACTTCTGGAGGAGTGTCTGCGCTATGGCTGCCATTCCCAGACCCAGCACGGGGCGCAAATACTTCAGCCGAGGCAATTGAAAAAATCTGAAACCTTCGCGGAAGCTGGCGCTGAAAACTCCTGAAGGAGTGATGAAGTATCTGGCCGGCGCTGAAGACTTCTGGAGGTGTGTCTGCGCTATGGCTGTCACCGCTTTGGGCGCAAATGCTTCAGCCGAGGCAATTGAAAAAATCTGAAACCTCCGCGGAAGCTGGCGCTGAAAACTCCTGAAAGAGTGATGAAGTATCTGGCCGGCGCTGAAGACTTCTGGAGGTGTGTCTGCGCTATGGCTGTCACCGCTTTGGGCGCAAATGCTTCAGCCCAGGCAATTCAAAAAATCTGAAACCTCCGCGGAAGCATTTGGCTGGCGCTGAAAACTCCTGAAGGAGTGACGAAGTATCTGGCCGGTGCTGAAGACTTCTGGAGGAGTGTCTGCGCTATGGCTGTCATTCCCAGGCCCAAAATGGGGCGCAAATGCTTCAGCCGAGGCAATTGAAAAAATCTGAAACCTCCGCGGAAGCATTTGGCTGGCGCTGAAAACTCCTGAAGGAGTGACGAAGTATCTGGCCGGTGCTGAAGACTTCTGGAGGAGTGTCTGCGCTATGGCTGTCATTCCCAGGCCCAAAATGGGGCGCAAATGCTTCAGCCGAGGCAATTGAAAAAATCTGAAACCTCCGCGGAAGCATTTGGCTGGCGCTGAAAACTCCTGAAGGAGTGACGAAGTATCTGGCTGGCGCTGAGGACTGCTGGAGGAGTGACGAAGTATCTGGCTGCCGCTGAGGACTGCTGGAGGAGTGACGAAGTATCTGGCCGGCGCTGAAGAGTTCTGGAGGAGTGTGCGTGTTATGGCTGCCATTCCCAGACCCAAAATGGGGCGGAATTGCTTCAGCCGAGGCAATTGAAAAAATCTGAAACCTCCGCGGAAGCATTTGGCTGGCGCTGAAACCTCCTGAAGGAGTGACGAAGTATCTGGCTGGCGCTGAGGACTGCTGGAGGAGTGACGAAATATCTGGCCGGCGCTGAAGACTTCTGGAGGTGTGTCTGCGCTATGGCTGTCACCGCTTTGGGCGCAAATGCTTCAGCCGAGGCAATTGAAAAAATCTGAAACCTCCGCGGAAGCATTTGGCTGGCGCTGAAAACTCCTGAAGGAGTGACGAAGTATCTGGCTGGCGCTGAAGACTTCTGGAGGAGTGTCTGCGCTATGGCTGTCATTCCCAGGCCCAAAACGGGGCGCAAATGCTTCAGCCGAGGCAATTGAAAAAATCTGAAACCTCCGCGGAAGCATTTGGCTGGCGCGGAAAACTCCTGAAGGAGTGATGAGGTATCTGGCCGGTGCTGAAGACTTCTGGAGGAGTGTCTGCGCTATGGCTGCCATTCCCAGACCCAGCACGGGGCGCAAATACTTCAGCCGAGGCAATTGAAAAAATCTGAAACCTCCGCGGAAGCTGGCGCTGAAAACTCCTGAAAGAGTGATGAAGTATCTGGCCGGCGCTGAAGACTTCTGGAGGTGTGTCTGCGCTATGGCTGTCACCGCTTTGGGCGCAAATGCTTCAGCCCAGGCAATTGAAAAAATCTGAAACCTCCGCGGAAGCTGGCGCTGAAAACTCCTGAAAGAGTGATGAAGTATCTGGCCGGCGCTGAAGACTTCTGGAGGTGTGTCTGCGCTATGGCTGTCACCGCTTTGGGCGCAAATGCTTCAGCCCAGGCAATTCAAAAAATCTGAAACCTCCGCGGAAGCATTTGGCTGGCGCTGAAAACTCCTGAAGGAGTGACGAAGTATCTGGCCGGTGCTGAAGACTTCTGGAGGAGTGTCTGCGCTATGGCTGTCATTCCCAGGCCCAAAATGGGGCGCAAATGCTTCAGCCGAGGCAATTGAAAAAATCTGAAACCTCCGCGGAAGCATTTGGCTGGCGCTGAAAACTCGGGAAGGAGTGATGAGGTATCTGGCCGGTGCTGAAGACTTCTGGAGGAGTGTCTGCGCTATGGCTGCCATTCCCAGACCCAGCACGGGGCGCAAATACTTCAGCCGAGGCAATTGAAAAAATCTGAAACCTTCGCGGAAGCTGGCGCTGAAAACTCCTGAAGGAGTGATGAAGTATCTGGCCGGCGCTGAAGACTTCTGGAGGTGTGTCTGCGCTATGGCTGTCACCGCTTTGGGCGCAAATGCTTCAGCCGAGGCAATTGAAAAAATCTGAAACCTCCGCGGAAGCTGGCGCTGAAAACTCCTGAAAGAGTGATGAAGCATCTGGCCGGCGCTGAAGACTTCTGGAGGTGTGTCTGCGCTATGGCTGTCACCGCTTTGGGCGCAAATGCTTCAGCCCAGGCAATTCAAAAAATCTGAAACCTCCGCGGAAGCATTTGGCTGGCGCTGAAAACTCCTGAAGGAGTGACGAAGTATCTGGCCGGTGCTGAAGACTTCTGGAGGAGTGTCTGCGCTATGGCTGTCATTCCCAGGCCCAAAATGGGGCGCAAATGCTTCAGCCGAGGCAATTGAAAAAATCTGAAACCTCCGCGGAAGCATTTGGCTGGCGCTGAAAACTCCTGAAGGAGTGACGAAGTATCTGGCCGGTGCTGAAGACTTCTGGAGGAGTGTCTGCGCTATGGCTGTCATTCCCAGGCCCAAAATGGGGCGCAAATGCTTCAGCCGAGGCAATTGAAAAAATCTGAAACCTCCGCGGAAGCATTTGGCTGGCGCTGAAAACTCCTGAAGGAGTGACGAAGTATCTGGCTGGCGCTGAGGAGTGCTGGAGGAGTGACGAAGTATCTGGCTGCCGCTGAGGACTGCTGGAGGAGTGACGAAGTATCTGGCCGGCGCTGAAGAGTTCTGGAGGAGTGTGCGTGTTATGGCTGCCATTCCCAGACCCAAAATGGGGCGGAATTGCTTCAGCCGAGGCAATTGAAAAAATCTGAAACCTCCGCGGAAGCATTTGGCTGGCGCTGAAACCTCCTGAAGGAGTGACGAAGTATCTGGCTGGCGCTGAGGACTGCTGGAGGAGTGACGAAATATCTGGCCGGCGCTGAAGACTTCTGGAGGTGTGTCTGCGCTATGGCTGTCACCGCTTTGGGCGCAAATGCTTCAGCCGAGGCAATTGAAAAAATCTGAAACCTCCGCGGAAGCATTTGGCTGGCGCTGAAAACTCCTGAAGGAGTGACGAAGTATCTGGCTGGCGCTGAAGACTTCTGGAGGAGTGTCTGCGCTATGGCTGTCATTCCCAGGCCCAAAACGGGGCGCAAATGCTTCAGCCGAGGCAATTGAAAAAATCTGAAACCTCCGCGGAAGCATTTGGCTGGCGCGGAAAACTCCTGAAGGAGTGATGAGGTATCTGGCCGGTGCTGAAGACTTCTGGAGGAGTGTCTGCGCTATGGCTGCCATTCCCAGACCCAGCACGGGGCGCAAATACTTCAGCCGAGGCAATTGAAAAAATCTGAAACCTCCGCGGAAGCTGGCGCTGAAAACTCCTGAAAGAGTGATGAAGTATCTGGCCGGCGCTGAAGACTTCTGGAGGTGTGTCTGCGCTATGGCTGTCACCGCTTTGGGCGCAAATGCTTCAGCCCAGGCAATTCAAAAAATCTGAAACCTCCGCGGAAGCATTTGGCTGGCGCTGAAAACTCCTGAAGGAGTGACGAAGTATCTGGCCGGTGCTGAAGACTTCTGGAGGTGTGTCTGCGCTATGGCTGTCACCGCTTTGGGCGCAAATGCTTCAGCCGAGGCAAGTGAAAAAATCTGAAACCTCCGCGGAAGCATTTGGCTGGCGCTGAAACCTCCTGAAGGAGTGATGAGGTATATGGCCGGTGCTGAAGACTTCTGGAGGAGTGTCTGCGCTATGGCTGTCACCGCTTTGGGCGCAAATGCTTCAGCCGAGGCAATTGAAAAAATCTGAAACCTCCGCGGAAGCATTTGGCTGGCGCTGAAAACTCCTGAAGGAGTGACGAAGTATCTGGCTGGCGCTGAGGACTGCTGGAGGAGTGACGAAATATCTGGCCGGCGCTGAAGACTTCTGGAGGTGTGTCTGCGCTATGGCTGTCACCGCTTTGGGCGCAAATGCTTCAGCCGAGGCAATTGAAAAAATCTGAAACCTCCGCGGAAGCATTTGGCTGGCGCTGAAAACTCCTGAAGGAGTGACAAAGTATCTGGCCGGCGATGAAGACTTCTGGAGGAGTGTCTGCGCTATGGCTGTCATTCCCAGGCCCAAAATGGGGCGCAAATGCTTCAGCCGAGGCAATTGAAAAAAATCTGAAACCTCCGCGGAAGCATTTGGCTGGCGCTGAAAACTCCTGAAGGAGTGATGAAGTATCTGGCCGGTGCTGAAGACTCCTGGAGGAGTGTCTGCGTCATGGCTGTCACCGCTTTGGGCGCAAATGCTTCAGCCGAGGCAATTGAAAAAATCTGAAACCTCCGCGGAAGCATTTGGCTGGCGCTGAAAACTCCTGAAGGAGTGACGAAGTATCTGGCTGGCGCTGAGGACTGCTGGAGGAGTGACGAAATATCTGGCCGGCGCTGAAGACTTCTGGAGGTGTGTCTGCGCTATGGCTGTCACCGCTTTGGGCGCAAATGCTTCAGCCGAGGCAATTGAAAAAATCTGAAACCTCCGCGGAAGCATTTGGCTGGCGCTGAAAACTCCTGAAGGAGTGACGAAGTATCTGGCTGGCGCTGAGGACTGCTGGAGGAGTGACGAAGTATCTGGCTGCCGCTGAGGACTGCTGGAGGAGTGACGAAGTATCTGGCCGGCGCTGAAGAGTTCTGGAGGAGTGTGCGTGTTATGGCTGCCATTCCCAGACCCAAAATGGGGCGGAATTGCTTCAGCCGAGGCAATTGAAAAAATCTGAAACCTCCGCGGAAGCATTTGGCTGGCGCTGAAACCTCCTGAAGGAGTGACGAAGTATCTGGCTGGCGCTGAGGACTGCTGGAGGAGTGACGAAATATCTGGCCGGCGCTGAAGACTTCTGGAGGTGTGTCTGCGCTATGGCTGTCACCGCTTTGGGCGCAAATGCTTCAGCCGAGGCAATTGAAAAAATCTGAAACCTCCGCGGAAGCATTTGGCTGGCGCTGAAAACTCCTGAAGGAGTGACGAAGTATCTGGCTGGCGCTGAAGACTTCTGGAGGAGTGTCTGCGCTATGGCTGTCATTCCCAGGCCCAAAACGGGGCGCAAATGCTTCAGCCGAGGCAATTGAAAAAATCTGAAACCTCCGCGGAAGCATTTGGCTGGCGCGGAAAACTCCTGAAGGAGTGATGAGGTATCTGGCCGGTGCTGAAGACTTCTGGAGGAGTGTCTGCGCTATGGCTGCCATTCCCAGACCCAGCACGGGGCGCAAATACTTCAGCCGAGGCAATTGAAAAAATCTGAAACCTCCGCGGAAGCTGGCGCTGAAAACTCCTGAAAGAGTGATGAAGTATCTGGCCGGCGCTGAAGACTTCTGGAGGTGTGTCTGCGCTATGGCTGTCACCGCTTTGGGCGCAAATGCTTCAGCCCAGGCAATTCAAAAAATCTGAAACCTCCGCGGAAGCATTTGGCTGGCGCTGAAAACTCCTGAAGGAGTGACGAAGTATCTGGCCGGTGCTGAAGACTTCTGGAGGTGTGTCTGCGCTATGGCTGTCACCGCTTTGGGCGCAAATGCTTCAGCCGAGGCAAGTGAAAAAATCTGAAACCTCCGCGGAAGCATTTGGCTGGCGCTGAAACCTCCTGAAGGAGTGATGAGGTATATGGCCGGTGCTGAAGACTTCTGGAGGAGTGTCTGCGCTATGGCTGTCACCGCTTTGGGCGCAAATGCTTCAGCCGAGGCAATTGAAAAAATCTGAAACCTCCGCGGAAGCATTTGGCTGGCGCTGAAAACTCCTGAAGGAGTGACGAAGTATCTGGCTGGCGCTGAGGACTGCTGGAGGAGTGACGAAATATCTGGCCGGCGCTGAAGACTTCTGGAGGTGTGTCTGCGCTATGGCTGTCACCGCTTTGGGCGCAAATGCTTCAGCCGAGGCAATTGAAAAAATCTGAAACCTCCGCGGAAGCATTTGGCTGGCGCTGAAAACTCCTGAAGGAGTGACAAAGTATCTGGCCGGCGATGAAGACTTCTGGAGGAGTGTCTGCGCTATGGCTGTCATTCCCAGGCCCAAAATGGGGCGCAAATGCTTCAGCCGAGGCAATTGAAAAAAATCTGAAACCTCCGCGGAAGCATTTGGCTGGCGCTGAAAACTCCTGAAGGAGTGATGAAGTATCTGGCCGGTGCTGAAGACTCCTGGAGGAGTGTCTGCGTCATGGCTGTCACCGCTTTGGGCGCAAATGCTTCAGCCGAGGCAATTGAAAAAATCTGAAACCTCCGCGGAAGCATTTGGCTGGCGCTGAAAACTCCTGAAGGAGTGACGAAGTATCTGGCTGGCGCTGAGGACTGCTGGAGGAGTGACGAAATATCTGGCCGGCGCTGAAGACTTCTGGAGGTGTGTCTGCGCTATGGCTGTCACCGCTTTGGGCGCAAATGCTTCAGCCGAGGCAATTGAAAAAATCTGAAACCTCCGCGGAAGCATTTGGCTGGCGCTGAAAACTCCTGAAGGAGTGACGAAGTATCTGGCTGGCGCTGAAGACTTCTGGAGGAGTGTCTGCGCTATGGCTGTCATTCCCAGGCCCAAAACGGGGCGCAAATGCTTCAGCCGAGGCAATTGAAAAAATCTGAAACCTCCGCGGAAGCATTTGGCTGGCGCGGAAAACTCCTGAAGGAGTGATGAGGTATCTGGCCGGTGCTGAAGACTTCTGGAGGAGTGTCTGCGCTATGGCTGTCATTCCCAGACCCAAAACGGGGTGCAAATGCTTCAGCCGAGGCAATTGAAAAAAATCTGAAACCTCCGCGGAGGCATTTGGCTGGCGCTGAAAACTCCTGAAGGAGTGATGAAGTATCTGGCCGGTGCTGAAGACTTCTGGAGGAGTGTCTGCGCTATGGCTGTCATTCCCAGGCCCAAAACGGGGCGCAAATGCTTCAGCCGAGGCAATTGAAAAAAATCTGAAACCTCCGCGGAGGCATTTGGCTGGCGCTGAAAACTCCTGAAGGAGTGATGAAGTATCTGGCCGGTGCTGAAGACTTCTGGAGGAGTGTCTGCGCTATGGCTGTCATTCCCAGGCCCAAAATGGGGCGCAAATGCTTCAGCCGAGGCAATTGAAAAAAATCTGAAACCTCCGCGGAAGCATTTGGCTGGCGCTGAAAACTCCTGAAGGAGTGACAAAGTATCTGGCTGGCGCTGAAGACTTCTGGAGGAGTGTCTGCGCTATGGCTGTCATTCCCAGGCCCAAAACGGGGCGCAAATGCTTCAGCCGAGGCAATTGAAAAAATCTGAAACCTCCGCGGAAGCATTTGGCTGGCGCTGAAAACTCCTGAAGGAGTGATGAGGTATCTGGCCGGCGCTGAAGACTTCTGGAGGTGTGTCTGCGCTATGGCTGTCACCGCTTTGGGGCAAATGCTTCAGCCGAGGCAATTGAAAAAATCTGAAACCTCCGCGGAAGCATTTGGCTGGTGCTGAAAACTCCTGAAGGAGTGAAAAAGTATCTGGCTGGCGCTGAGGACTTCTGGAGGAGTGTCTGCGCTATGGCTGTCATTCCCAGGCCCAAAATGGGGCGCAAATGCTTCAGCCGAGGCAATTGAAAAAAATCTGAAACCTCCGCGGAAGCATTTGGCTGGCGCTGAGGACTGCTGGAGGAGTGACGAAGTATCTGGCCGGTGCTGACGACTACTGGAGGAGTGTCTGCGCTATGGCTGCCATTCCCAGACCCAGCACGGGGCGCAAATACTTCAGCCGAGGCAATTGGAAAAGTCTGAAACCTCCACAGAAGCATTTGGCTGGCGCTGAAAACTCCTGAAGGAGTGACAAAGTATCTGGCTGGTGCTGAAGACTCCCGCACCAGTGTCTGCACTATGGCTGCCATTTCCAGCCCCAAAACGGGGGCACAATTGCTTCAGCCGAGGCAATTGAAAAAATCTGAAACCTCCGCGGAAGCATTTGGCTGGCGCTGAAAACTCCTGAAGGAGTGATGAGGTATCTGGCCGGTGCTGAAGACTTCTGGAGGAGTGTCTGCGCTATGGCTGTCATTCCCAGACCCAAAACGGGGTGCAAATGCTTCAGCCAAGGTAATTGAAAAAATCTGAAAGGTCCGCGGAAGCATCTGGCTGGCGCTGAGGACTGCTGGAGGAGTGACGAAGTATCTGGCCGGCGCTGAAGACTTCTGGAGGAGTGTCTGCGCTATGGCTGCCATTCCCAGACCCAAAACGGGGCGCAAATGCTTCAGCCGAGGCAATTGAAAAAATCTGAAACCTCCGCGGAAGGATTTGGCTGGCGCTGAAAACTCCTGAAGGAGTGATGAGGTATCTGGCCGGTGCTGAAGACTTCTGGAGGAGTGTCTGCGCTATGGCTGTCATTCCCAGACCCAAAACGGGGTGCAAATGCTTCAGCCAAGGTAATTGAAAAAATCTGAAAGGTCCGCGGAAGCATCTGGCTGGCGCTGAGGACTGCTGGAGGAGTGACGAAGTATCTGGCCGGTGCTGAAGACTTCTGGAGGAGTGTCTGCGCTATGGCTGCCATTCCCAGCCCCAAAACGGGGTGCAAATGCTTCAGCCGAGGCAATTGACAAAATCTGAAATCTCCGCGGAAGCATTTGGCTGGCGCTGAAAACTCCTGAAGGAGTGATGAGGTATCTGGCCGGTGCTGAAGACTTCTGGAGGAGTGTCCGCGCTATGGCTGCCATTCCCAGGCCCAAAACGGGGCGCAAATGCTACAGCCGAGGCAATTGAAAAAATCTGAATCCTCCGCGGAAGGATTTGGCTGGCGCTGAAAACTCCTGAAGGAGTGATGAGGTATCTGGCCGGTGCTGAAGACTTCTGGAGGAGTGTCTGCGCTATGGCTGCCATTCCCAGACCCAAAACGGGGCGCAAATGCTTCAGCCGAGGCAATTGAAAAAATCTGAAACCTCCGCGGAAGGATTTGGCTGGCGCTGAAAACTCCTGAAGGAGTGATGAGGTATCTGGCCGGTGCTGAAGACTTCTGGAGGAGTGTCTGCGCTATGGCTGTCATTCCCAGGCCCAAAACGGGGCGCAAATGCTTCAGCCGAGGCAATTGAAAAAATCTGAAACCTCCGCGGAAGCATTTGGCTGGTGCTGAAAACTCCCTGAAGGAGTGACAAGGTATCTGGCTGGTGCTGAAGACTCCCGCACCAGTGTCTGCACTATGGCTGCTATTTCCAGCCCCAAAACGGGGCGCAAATGCTTCAGCCGAGGCAATCGAAAAAATCTGAAACCTCTGTGGAAGCATTCAGCTGGCGTCCTGAAGGAGTGACAAAGTATCTGGCTGGTGCTGAAGACTCCCGCACCAGTGTCTGCACTATGGCTGCTATTTCCAGCCCCAAAACGGGGGCACAATTGCTTCAGCCGAGGCAATCGAAAAAATCCATTCCCAGACCCAAAACGGGGTGCAAATGCTTCAGCCGAGGCAATTGACAAAATCTGAAATCTCCGCGGAAGCATTTGGCTGGCGCTGAAAACTCCTGAAGGAGTGATGAGGTATCTGGCCGGTGCTGAAGACTTCTGGAGGAGTGTCTGCGCTATGGCTGCCATTCCCAGGCCCAAAACGGGGCGCAAATGCTTCAGCCGAGGCAATTGAAAAAATCTGAAACCTCCGCGGAAGGATTTGGCTGGCGCTGAAAACTCCTGAAGGAGTGATGAGGTATCTGGCCGGTGCTGAAGACTTCTGGAGGAGTGTCTGCGCTATGGCTGCCATTCCCAGACCCAAAACGGGGCGCAAATGCTTCAGCCGAGGCAATTGAAAAAATCTGAAACCTCCGCGGAAGGATTTGGCTGGCGCTGAAAACTCCTGAAGGAGTGATGAGGTATCTGGCCGGTGCTGAAGACTTCTGGAGGAGTGTCTGCGCTATGGCTGCCATTCCCAGACCCAAAACGGGGCGCAAATGCTTCAGCCGAGGCAATTGAAAAAATCTGAAACCTCCGCGGAAGGATTTGGCTGGCGCTGAAAACTCCTGAAGGAGTGATGAGGTATCTGGCCGGTGCTGAAGACTTCTGGAGGAGTGTCTGCGCTATGGCTGTCATTCCCAGACCCAAAACGGGGTGCAAATGCTTCAGCCAAGGTAATTGAAAAAATCTGAAAGGTCCGCGGAAGCATCTGGCTGGCGCTGAGGACTGCTGGAGGAGTGACGAAGTATCTGGCCGGTGCTGAAGACTTCTGGAGGAGTGTCTGCGCTATGGCTGCCATTCCCAGCCCCAAAACGGGGTGCAAATGCTTCAGCCGAGGCAATTGACAAAATCTGAAACCTCCGCGGAAGCATTTGGCTGGCGCTGAAAACTCCTGAAGGAGTGATGAGGTATCTGGCCGGTGCTGAAGACTTCTGGAGGAGTGTCTGCGCTATGGCTGTCATTCCCAGACCAAATGCTTAAGCCAAGGTAATTGAAAAAATCTGAAAGCTCCGCGGAAGCATCTGGCTGGCGCTGAGGACTGCTGGAGGAGTGACGCAGTATCTGGCCGGCGCTGAAGACCTCTGGAGGTGTGTCTGCGCTATGGCTGTCATTCCCAGGCCCAAAACGGGGTGCAAATGCTTCAGCCGAGGCAATTGGAAAAGTCTGAAACCTCCACAGAAGCATTTAGTGATGTTCAGGGCCCGGCCCGGCCTGAAAGCCGCGGCTTGGGCCCGGCTTGGGCGGGCTCGGGCTTGAGATTTCCAAAGCCCAAGCCCAAGCCCGCAACCAGGGCTTTGAAGCCGTAGGCCCGGGCCTGAGCCGCGGCTTTCCTTGTGATAGCCGAGGCCGTGCCTTGTAAGCCGGAATATTGTAATTTTGGTTGAGTTTTGGTGAGTATTGTTCCAAATGACTTCCGATTGTTTTTTGAACGTTTTGAACCCCCAGGAGGTTGTGCAAGCAGCAGGAAGGCCAAGATGCATACCTACTGGTGCGTTTCGTACTTGTGTGATTGCCGACGTCCGAGTCCCGACGTTGCGAGAGTCGTTGACAAGTTTTATTGCAAGTTTTTGAACCTGAGTGGAAGTCACACCGCGGGCAAAGTCCGGCGCATCCAAGTTTGGATGCGGTCGGGTCAGCCGCAAGATCATGCAGGCGGCATGTTGTGTGACACTTCACAAAGGTAGGCAAAGAGCCTTTACGCAGACAAAGGCTGGACAAAGAACAGACAAAGGAAAGACAAAGGACACCCACCCAGCATCCCCGAAATTCTGGGCCGTGGGATTTCGGGCATGCTGGGTGGGTGCCCTTTGTCTCTCCTTTGTCTTTCCTTTGTCTGGTCTTTGTCTGCGCAAAGGTCCTTTGCTAATCTTTGTGAGACGTCACACGATATGCTGTCTGCATGATCTTGCCACTGACCCGACCGCATCCAAACTTGGATGCGTCGGACTTTGCCCCCGGTGTCAGCAGCGTGCCGAACCGATTTATTGACCTGTGACGAGACCTGTAATACCCTTCAAGCCAGAAATATTTTATCATCGCCAGGCCGCGGCTTCGTGGCCCGGCTCGGGCTTGGAAATCTTGAAGCCCAAGCCCTGGGCCGGCTCAAGCCCTAGGCAGGGCCCGGCCCGGCTTTGGAAAGCCGCGGCTCGGCTTTGACGGCTTAGGGCTTGAAGCCGGGCCCTGAACATCACTAGAAGCATTTGGCTGGCGCTGAAAACTCCTGAAGGAGCGACAAAGTATCTGGCTGGTGCTGAAGACTCCCGCACCAGTGTCTGCACTATGGCTGCCATTTCCAGCCCCAAAACGGGGGCACAATTGCTTCAGCCGAGGTAATTGAAAAAATCTGAAAGCTCCGCGGAAGCATCTGGCTGGCGCTGAGGACTGCTGAAGGAGTGACGAAGTATCTGGCCGGTGCTGACGACTACTGGAGGAGTGTCTGCACTATGGCTGCCATTCCCAGACCCAGCACGGGGCGCAAATACTTCAGCCGAGGCAATTGGAAAAGTCTGAAACCTCCACAGAAGCATTTGGCTGGCGCTGAAAACTCCTGAAGGAGTGACAAAGTATCTGGCTGGTGCTGAAGACTCCCGCACCAGTGTCTGCACTATGGCTGCCATTTCCAGCCCCAAAACGGGGGCACAATTGCTTCAGCCGAGGCAATTGAAAAAATCTGAAAGGTCCGCGGAAGCATCTGGCTGGCGCTGAGGACTGCTGGAGGAGTGACGAAGTATCTGGCCGGTGCTGAAGACTTCTGGAGGAGTGTCTGCGCTATGGCTGTCATTCCCAGGCCCAAAACGGGGCGCAAATGCTTCAGCCGAGGCAATTGAAAAAATCTGAAACCTCTGCGGAAGCATTTGGCTGGCGCTGAAAACTCCTGAAGGAGTGATGAAGTATCTGGCCGGTGCTGACGACTCCTGGAGGAGTGTCTGCACTATGGCTGTCATTCCCAGACCCAGCACAGGGCGCAAATGCTTCAGCCGAGGCAATTGAAAAAATCTGAAACCTCCACAGAACCATTTGGCTGGCGCTGAAAACTCCTGAAGGAGTGATGAAGTATCTGGCCGGTGCTGACGACTCCTGGAGGAGTGTCTGCACTATGGCTGTCATTCCCAGACCCAGCACAGGGCGCAAATGCTTCAGCCGAGGCAATTGAAAAAATCTGAAACCTCCACAGAACCATTTGGCTGGCGCTGAAAACTCCTGAAGGAGTGATGAAGTATCTGGCCGGTGCTGACGACTCCTGGAGGAGTGTCTGCACTATGGCTGTCATTCCCAGACCCAGCACAGGGCGCAAATGCTTCAGCCGAGGCAATTGAAAAAATCTGAAACCTCCACAGAAGCATTTGGCTGGCGCTGAAAACTCCTGAAGGAGTGACAAAGTATCTGGCCGGCGCTGAAGACCTCTGGAGGAGTGTCTGCGCTATAGCTGTCATTCCCAGACCCAGCACAGGGCGCAAATGCTTCAGCCGAGGCAATTGAAAAAATCTGAAACCTCCGCGGAAGCATTTGGCTGGCGCTGAAAACTCCTGAAGGAGTGATGAAGTATCTGGCCGGTGCTGAATACTTCTGGAGGTGTGTCTGCGCTATGGCTGTCATTCCCAGGCCCAAAACGGGGTGAAAATGCTTCAGCCCAGGCATTTGAAAAAATCTGAAACCTCCGCGGAGGCATTTGGCGGGCGCTGAAGACTCCTGAAGGAGTGACAAAGTATCTGGCCGGCGCTGAAGACTCCTGGAGGAGTGTCTGCACTATGGCTGTCATTCCCAGACCCAGCACAGGGCGCAAATGCTTCAGCCGAGGCAATTGAAAAAATCTGAAACCTCCACAGAACCATTTGGCTGGCGCTGAAAACTCCTGAAGGAGTGACAAAGTATCTGGCCGGCGCTGAAGACCTCTGGAGGAGTGTCTGCGCTATAGCTGTCATTCCCGGACCCGAAACGGGGCGCAATTGCTTCAGCCGAGGCAATTGAAAAAAATCTGAAACCTCCGCGGAAGCTGGCGCTGAAAGCTCCTGAAGGAGTGGCAAAGTATCTGGCCGGTGATATGGCGGGTGACGAGCCACCGGTGAAAACCACTGGTTTTCGCATACTTTGAGCTATTGATTGGCCTACGTGAGGCTAAGATGCAGAGTGTACACTCTCCTCGGGGTGGTATGCTACACTGTTGATGGCCGAAAGCCAGCGGGCAACCACGAGTTCATTAGTTTAATAATGATTCCTCACCGGGTCAGAGTTACTCTGAACGAACCTTACCGTTGGGCTCCGGGAGTCAGTTGAGAGCTGAGTCCTTGTGCGCCGGAGGTTAACAAGAGGAAATACATGGTCCTAGCGCTGACCGCCAGCCAGGCGGAGTCTTGCTGAAGTCGACAGAACATCATATTCAACCACCATCAAATCCACCGGGCAAATCTGGCCCCGGGAAATATTTCGGCCGGGGAATTTGAATCACGATAAGAACTTAGAAGCTGGCGGGCAGTAAAACTGACCGCTGGGACCACAGAAGTGTCCGGCTGAGTGGGCGGGCTAATTTACGAACCCATCCGGGCAAACTGATCTGACATGCGAAGTGTTATTTGGGTTTGCCCGCAATGATGCGGGGTGTGAATTAGAAGGTTCCCGCCCGATAGATATGCTCCCCGCTGAGTTGTATATTCCCCCGCCGGGACACAAAGAAGTAAAGACGTGAATGAAGAGACCTCCCACCGGGCGAACTGAGCTCCGGGAACTCATGCAGCCGGAAGAACAATATTCTGATTGAGCGAAAGTTGCCCGCCGGCAACTGCTGCTCCCGGGGAATATCAGCCGCTGATGTACTCAGACATTTCCCGGCCACAGGGCTCAATTGAAGGAGCTCCCGCTGGCTTTTAGAAGTATTGGTTGACGGATAAATATGAAGGACAGTTTTTGCGGTGCTTGTTACTTTCCCGGGGACGCTCCCTAGGTGTGCCCGGGGAAGTTCTAGACTCATACAGACTTGAGTGTGGGTCGGCCGGGAGGCTTGGCAGCAAGCACGCAATACTGTCGCAAGATGATGAATCACATAGTTTAGCCCCGCCCGGCGACTATTATACCCACAGCATGTACTCTCATTAGATGCTGCGCTTTCCTGGCTGACTGAGCTGACTGCTCCCACCCGCTTTCCTATCTCCGTTTGTGTCCCGTAGAATGTATAAAAGACCCCCGCTGTACTGTAGTTTCTTTAGTCAACCCCTGTACCACCTCCGGGCGGATTAGGTAGTGCTCGCCAGAATTAGACGGAAGAGAAAAGATTTGACAAGACGGTGAAGTCTGAAGTGAGAAGAAGCCAACGCGAAGTATAGTGTCCCCCGGCAGAGTAAGAGAAAGTCAGAGAAGCGGAAGCTGGCGCTGAAAACTCCTGAAGGAGTGGCAAAGTATCAGGCCGGCACTGAAGACCTCTGGAGGAGTGTCTGCGCTATAGCTGTCATTCCCGGACCCGAAACGGGGCGCAATTGCTTCAGCCGATCTGAAACCTCCGCGGAAGCTGGTGCTGAAAACTCCTGAAGGAGTGACACTGCAGTGATTCAATTGTAATAGTGGGACTAAATTGGCTGTCTATCATGTAATAGTGGGACTAAATCGGCTGTCTATCAAGTATTTGCGGTATTGTGAGTGTCAGTGCGCCTTTCAACTGCTGCTAAAATGTTTGTTTATTTTACCTTTGTTAAAATGATGCTCTTTGTCTCGCTAAAACAGTCCGCCCCCTATGCCTTTGGTGAGAGAATTGTATTACCAGAACAAAGAGGGATTGTTGTAAGGACCCTAAAATTATCGCTTGTTTTAGATGCAGCCAAAACACACCTTGAAACTCATGCTACCGCAAATACTTAATACATGGCCGTTTTAGTGGCACTATTACAATCAGTTGGAGTATTTGCACACTGTTGTGCGGCCGAATAGGGATGGCAAACCTTAGCGTGTCACATTCTCCGTGCCTATGAGCTGAAGTGTTTGAAGGCATGACAGGGCAATTGACTGGCAGGTGTAGTGACACTTGGTGAGTCTGAGCACTTGACAGATATTTTGTGTTCCTCCACCCAACTTGGCGGCCCATTACACTGAACAAACTTTGAAGGCATGGTGTGACAAAGTCACGCCATCTTTTTAGTATGTGGCACCATTTTATACAACAAATATTTCAAATTTATTGCGAGTATCTGGGGTGGATAGATCCTTAACATCTCTGAAATGTTTCCAGCAGGTATGATGAAGGTCTTATATGCTTATATAAAAGCTGCTTCACAAACATTTCAGATATCCTGTGAGGTAACATTTTGAATGCTTTCTTGATCCTTGCTCAATATGCCTTCTTTATTTTGCCGCAAAACTTGGAAGAAAAATGGGAAAAGATACGTGAAACATATTCAACACAAATTCAAAATAACTTCCATCTTTCCTCCGGCCGGATATGTTGAAGACATTTTGAACATCTTTCCGATATCTTTTAGATGCATCTCATATATTTTGCAACTCAACATCCTCAAGTTTTTGAAAAGAGGTTTTGAATATCTTTCAAATCTGTTTCTTGAGTTCCTCGGAGACGTACCTTAAACAGACGTTGAAGATATGGTGAAGGATATCCAAGACACACATAGTTGATCTTTTGAATCCCTTCTGTGGTTTTTCGGCACAGGTATCCAGAACATATTTTATGTGATTTCACTATATTATCTCGCCAAAAACACATTATGTTTCGCTAAAGCTATTCTACATGCATGTGGGAACTACATGAGACACACTTTGAGTGACTTCAGCCTATTCAACCCACTGTCATCCTGAAAGCTCTTTAAATTTCCTTCTCTGTTTCAATGCTCAGATAGATGAAAGTCATTGTAAATGTTTTTCCTCTATCTTAGGGATGTTTGGCCATCAGTTATCAGGTTATCCTCCTTGTGTTGCTCGAACGTCGAAAATCTCTGGTTATCGACACAAGCAACAGCCATACTCCCGGAGCTCATCATGCCGTTGAGGAGACTCCACTGCCCGTTGGGGGCTCTTTTCGGCTACGAATCCATCGATTTCACCTTTGGAATGTTCGCCTCAATTACCCATCTGGAGTTGTTCGATGTCCCGGAGGACATAGGCCTTGACATAGACGAAAATGTCTGGATGGAACTGGCCAATCTTCCGCATCTGACCCACCTTGCGTTCAACGACGAGCAATATATTCGCATCTGTCTCAGCCTCCTCCGCTCTCCGCGGCTGGACTTCCCTCCACGTTCTAGTTGTCCTACTGTATCGGACAGACGGGAGGGGTCCAGAGATGCTACACGAGGCTGGTGTCTCCGAGTTGGCCCACGACATACGGTTCCTTGTCATGCGATGTACTGAAGGATCATGGGCGCTTATCGAGGGGAGGATTACTGGCCGCGTGCTGAAGATTTCGTCGAGAGGCGCAAGTCTGGCGAAGTAGCTCGTATGTGGATTGACCTACTTGTTTTATCACTGAATTCACCTTGGCTAAGCGCTGGAATATTACTACATCCTGGACAGCGACGAAAAGGAGGATAGGATAATCAGATTTCTGGGATCGTTGGACTCGGATTAACTCGTGGGGTCCGTGATCTCATTCGGAGGTATTTTCCACGTCTCTTATGAAGTCGTCACCTGAGCTCACCTCAGTCGCGATGTACTAGGATGGCAAGCTCTGAATCTCGTTGACGCCAGCAAGATCTCGAGACTCAAACTTCAGCTTGTGATTCCGTGGAAGCTTCGCGTCAGTGCTTCATTCATTCATTTTGTTTTCTCAAGCTTAAGTAGCGCGTCGGGAACAATTCGGTAGTTATATTTCAACCGGTTGACGAAGTGAAGAAAACGCAACACAATGATACGCTCTCGGGTCCCGGGTCTGTTCGCTTACGTGGATTTGACAATAATCTGCGACGTGTTCGAACCCGATCGCAGATGGAAGAAATCTTTGTTCTCGTTTGCCGTCGTCGTTTGCCGTCGTCGTTTGCCACCCTTCCGGCTTCCTCGGCCCGTAGCGGATTGCTTGGCTGTATTTGCTTGGTAATCATTTCTCCCTTCCGCTCTCAGCCTTGTCTCAGCCAGGGCGATTCAAGCTGGCTCTATTGGACCTAACTCCTCTTGCTACCCTACAGTTGCCCTCACTCACGCACAGGATCAGATTCTTTTTTTCCTTACTCTTTCCACTTTTGCTGGTGGCGCAATTTGCTTCGCTATCTGGGGTCCCGGACTTGGATTACATGTACCACTGGTCTTCGCTCTTCTATCCTCGCCATCCGCCCGATCCTCAAAATTACCCGTGTCGTCATTGCGATACCTGTAACAGTTGCAACTTCCTCTGCTGGCTTGATTAATGCTATTTGACGCCGTCATTCGCAGGCTGGCATTACGAAATTAGCTATCTGGATGCCGATGTTGATGTTCGACACCGATAAAGCCCCCCCCCCCCCCCCCCCCCCCCCCCCCCCAGTGGGACATGGGATCACACTTCGGAAACTAGAGCTGAGCCCGAGCCCACTGGAGCCCCCCAAAACGTGTGGACTCGGTGCAGAAAGCATGCCCATGCCTAAAAAGAAATTAGAACGTTCCACGTATGTTACTCCAATTCAACGCCTCGATTTCTGACGCAGATGGAGGAAGGTTACCCGTCGGCCTGCTCGCAGCCAATCTTATGGCGCATCACGCATCTTGCGCGACAGAGTATAGTTCTTGAATTATGCCGTCGTAATTTTGGAGTGGGTGTGAGGTACGGTTTGGATCATCGGCCCTCACACTACCGACCCACTCTTTGTGATCCCAGTGGCTGTATCTCACTGCTTTGACAATAATACCGGCCAAGCATGATGTTCGGACATCGGAGGTAGCTTTCCGTTTTATTTCTGGTCTTACTCGTTTAACTCTTCCTTTTCGCACAGGAACTCATGGCCGAAGGTCACCTTGCGTGGCACACGGTACGCAGCAAGCGTCCCTGAATACTTCCCATCCGGGGTTTCAACGTCCACGTCCAAATAACACCTCTCGGGATATCGGAATCGTCCCGCGTTTACCCGGATTCGTTGCAGCACGACCATTACCCGGAGCAGTAGTGAGCAGTGGGACATCCGCTCAGCTAGAAAATAAGAGGAATGACCAGATTAGTGCGACTCGCTGCGAGTGCGAGTCGCTTATTTCTCGGCTAACGCCGCTTAGCGCGTTTAGCGTCACGAGCAGTGCGACTCGACAGCAAAAGTGCGAGTCGGGGGATCACTAGATCAAACCCGGCTCTGCACGGCACCACGCAGTGGGCCCCGCGGCGAGCGGAGCACCACGCAGTGGGCCAAGCGGCGAGCGCTAGCACCACGCAGTGGGCCCAGCGGCGAGCGCGTGGCCCCGCGCCAGCGGTCGGGGTCTGGGGTGGAAACCCCAGCCGTCCGGGCCGGCGCCCGTAACGTGTTCAAAAATCTTTTAAAGCCTGATTTAAATAATTCAAGGTGCCGTCAGGCCAAAGGAGGGGGGTCTGGGGGGAACACCGTTCCCCCCAGCAGTAAACGTACCTCTCCAACGCCATAATCACCCAAAATACGATGAATCGGCAATGCGATGCCGGAAGTGATCGATTGATGGGACCTGATGGCAAGCCGATCAAAGGTCACGAGTAGTGCGACTCGCTTAAATTAGCCGACTTCCACTCGCACTAATCTTGTATATACTCAGAAAATAACGACTCCACCCTTGAACAGATCCAGCGCCTGTCAGGTCCGGACAAGCGGTGACATCACGACACGCCGTTTACTGGTTTCCTTTCTACACCGGATAGGCCGGAATACAGTCTCTTCATGTGGCGTGCATTAGTGTCGCCACCGAATTGACAAGCCGTCGTGTCTTTGCCTCTTGAAGCACCGGCGATCCTCTCAATGTCGTCACAGCCCCAGCCTTTTTCAGTCTGCATCGTTGGAGAAACCCGTCTTCCGCCATTGAACGCCCCTTGTACAATGATATAGTGAGCTCTCGCTCGGTCTTTCAACTGTTTCTTTATTCATCGGGGGCTGACGACCGCCTGCAGGCAAATAGCGGCCCTGTCGAGTCGTCGCGACGTCGTGCGTCATCGCCTCGACGACGTCTATCCAGAGTGGACGGGGCCCCCAAAGCCATGCTAGTGCTTCGCCCTCTCCACCGTTACACATACCAGAAACGCCAGACCTTGGTCTGGTGCAACTTCCTAGGCCTCTCCGACGTGCACACAAAGTGCACAGTACTCCGCCGCGACCATAGGACTACTGATTCGACTGCACCCACCACCTGCTACCGTCACCCTGCTACCGTACTACTACTACGGCTTGCTCGTGATCTCGCCATCGTGGACGCTTTGTCTGCGGTCTTCCGAGTCCCTCCCGCCCCACCCGATTACGCAGCCCACGAGCGCTAGCGACAGGCCTTCAAGCACCGCTCCTCCCTCCCCAGCATCGACATTGGCGTCCCTCCGCTGTGCAAGCACATCGAGACGCATCACACTCCCGTCGCGACCTCCCGCGTGCCTGCCAGTGTACATCCACTTCCTTGTCCCGCTTTCGGGCGTGCCCCGTCATCGCTGCTGGGTTCTCGAGCGCGCTGCTGCCTCTCGAATGCCGCCCGTCACATGGGTATCAGTGACACATAAGCGGCACTTGCCCACACCTGGTTCGCCCGCTCACTTGCGTTGGATGCGACATGCTGGCAAGGCGCGAGTTGTCGCTGGTGCACGAAGCTCTCCCATCCTGTCGCATACCGCTTCCCCGCACACCCCCACTCCCTCGCATCGCGCAGCGTATACGCTCACGCCCTTCTGTCCCTGCACACATCCTTTGCACGCCCCCGTGTCGCTCTGTGACCAACGTAGGTGACGCCGCTGGTGTCGCACGAGCAGCAAGATGCGGCGCAAGAGCTATCAAGTCGCTGTCCTGATCTGAGCCACGCGAGGTTCGGTGGTGTCCATGGGTTTGCAGATGCGGTGGTTAGGAAGAGGAGGAGGAGGCGGAGGAGGCGGAGAAGGAAGCAGGAGCTTACGACTATATCGCGGATCCCGCTCTTGTGCTATGCGCCGGCCCACCCAGACACCCACACGAGCAGACGGCTGTCGTCTCGGACTATGAGAGCAACGCTGCGATAGGCTCTCTTCCGTGCTTGCGCGGAATCTGGCTGCTAGGACAAGCACGACCTTGCGATCGTCCGGCCCTGATGACGATGACGAGGGTATATACACAGACGGTATCACTAGACCCGTCGTGTGTGTCGTTCTCGCCCGTTTTACCTCGGGGGCCAGATAGCACTCCACTACGGTTTGGCTTTATGCCTGCGAGCATTCAGCGTCCATATGATATTCTCCGTCGCTTGCGGATGGTTTGCGAACAATTTAATGACTTCTACGATAAACATGCAGAAATGCTAAGCATCCGTGTCGCGCATTATTTCCCTCGTAGCAGTTGCCTCGGGATTACTTTGCACAGCACATATCTTGTGTTCGATTAGTACTTTTTGCGCGGCCGAAGAGGTGGAGGGTATGAATCACCGATTGGATTGCACGAAACTGACGGGAGCCGCTTGATGGTCGCCCCCGTGTAATGGTCTATCGCAGAGTTTCTGATCGACTTCACCGGAAGCTATACCTTGGACACGACGTAGTTCAATTGAAGTGCGGGGACGGCTGCTGCAACATTTCGAGGACATAATGCCGTGGAGAGGCCGTCGTCGTGCACTGGCTGCGCCGAGGTCAGACAGGGAGAATTCAAGCTCCAGAGCAGAAGCAAGCGGCTGAAGGACGAGAGCTGCTGTTTATCTTTGGGCAGATTCGCCAAGTGTCGCGGGCCGCCCAATGAGGGAGCCGCCGCTGAGACAAGCAGTTATGTACAATGATCGGCACGCATACCTTGCCAAGATCACTGTCAAAAAAATAGCGGCGTTGTGGGAGGCCGTGTCCTGACTTGGATGCGGATTCGGGGTCCACGAGGATTCTGCCAGTAGGGTGCACTCGCGAAGAGGAGTGAGATAGTCACTTTTGAGATCACAACAAGTCAGCATAGCTGGCAGCCGTCAAGTAGAGTTCCATGGATATACCCCGCGGAGAAACAGGCATCTGGCGCTAGCTTTGGATTGGTCCGGGCGATGCTGAGCACCACAGCTTCTGACGGGTTGGTCGGCGAGTTGGTACTTACGAACCGCGATGATCCCAGCTGGAATTTCCACCCTCGCAAAGGAACAGAAAAGCAGCCACAAAACCTGGCGCTGCCAAGAATGGGAATAACCAAGGCTGCGACTGACGTACGTCGTGGTTGGAGGAGAGCCGCGAAACTGGAAGCAATCAATTTTTATAACTCCGCCGATTGAACCAATGATGCGATCAGTATGGGTTACTTCCTCGATGTGGTGGTCCCGCGGGCGACACCACTGAATCGGGCACCTGCGTGGTATATAAAGAAAGTCCCCACCTCACTGAACCTGACGCACACCTCCATGGCGAATTCCGCAGAAAGTTCAAATGCCCGGACAAGAAGGCCCTCCTCTTATCTACACAAGGCATGTACGAACTGCAGGTGATCGATGTTCTCCCTCCGTCTCACTGTCATCGAAGCTCACCAGTCATATAGACATCGCAAAATCGTTCGTCCCAAATGCTCCAATTGACCGAGATTATCCGTTGTTCACTACTCGCTCTTTAGCGCTGCGACGGGGAGAGACCTGTCTGTCAACGATGCCGTCTTCAGCCTCCCAGATCCCTCGCTCCGTGCAAGTACTCGCATGCACCGGCCGGGGGTGTCTCTTCGGAGGAGGAGATACTCACTTATATGAGACACGGACCGGAGCAAGACCCAGCGAGAGTATTACTCTCGGACCCGTATGCAATCCCGCCGTCTCAACGGCAGCGCGTGCGACCCGCAGCTGGTACGATTTCACTTCTTCTGCACTTACATTTAATTTATTTATCGTGTCAGAATTACTGAATATCTCTCTGCATCCGTTTGGCACACCGGTAATTCCTCTTCATATGGACATATGCAATACACTAAACCTCATTTAAGGAGCCGCCTGACCTGACTGCAGCATTGTACGCTTTGCATTTCTTTCGATCCCGCCCCAGCGATGTGAGTTATTCTTAGGGTGGACGTATTCCTCCGTCACTTCGCAGAACATCAGTTTTTCTTTTTGGATCCCGCTGCATTCAAGCAGTCAGCTCTACTTCCACAGCTTTTCGGCCGACCAGATCGCCTACCCCGCGGGCTCCTGAATGCTGTTTCTCTATGGGCCACCCACATCTCACCGACCTCTGTTGCTCACGGCGCATACTCGGAGGATGAACGGCTCAACCAGACTGTGCATCATCTTACGCACGACGTCGCTACAGTTGACCTCCCACAGCATCAACATACAACCTACGTTATACAAGCGCAGGTCCTTCTGTCGCTGTACTACTTGGATTCGGGAAACCTGGTCCAGGGGAACTACCATTGTGCCGGGGCAACATCACTGGCATTAACTGCGGGTCTCCACCAGCTCGGCACCCCATCGCAGCCGCTATATCCGCCCCAGGGGTTTTTGTCTACGGCACCGGCACCGGCGTGTGCGCCCAACAATGAATTGATCAGTGCGTTCTGGAGCGTCTTTCTGTTGAACAATTACTTTGTCGCTGCATCCGGGGCTCCTTCAGGCATTCCATGCGACCCACCCATCCGCACTCCATGGCCGACAGTGAGTTTCCGCCTCAGGATCACCACATTTGAACGTGTCCGATATCCCAACTTTCAGGATTCCCCTCTCGCGCGGCGGACGAAAGCTTCTTTTCTCCTTGAGCGCACCATATCTTTTATGACCCGAAACTCAGGTAAACATACTCTTCTCATTCTGCTCAATGACGCTTCCCGTCCCTCAGGCCCGACCTACTCATCTCAGTTCCGTCAAATTGGACTGCGACTCGAAACTTTCCGCAGCAATATCCCACCCTTAGACGCCGCAGTGCCGATAAGCCAAGGATCCCTGGTCACACACGCTCTGGTGAGCGCCGCCATTGTTCGCCTTTACGCGCCGCATAGCTCTACAAGTGTGACGGCGCGCTTTAAGTGCCTCGGAGCAGCAACTCACATTGCCGCGCGCCTGGTACACATGCATCTGGAGGAGTGGGAACACATCGACCCCATTCTCGGGGTGCGTACTTCTTTAATTATGCCCTCACTCAGCGGCAATCACATGCTCATGCTCGTTGCAGCCGCTGCTCGCCGCATTTGCGGACGTCCTGGTCGATAACCTACCCTTTGGTGCACCGCAGGGGGACTTGAACACCATCCTCAGCACAATGTACTCCTTCGCACATCGGAGTCCGCTCATCCGTATGTACCCAAGCACTCTTAAGGTCGCCGCATCTGACATACCCCCCCGTTTGCTTTCGGACCCAGGGCAGTGTCTAGAGGCAACCCAACAAAGATACACGGCCTTCCAGCAGATTCCAGGCGTCAATGTCTAGGAATAGAAGATTTTCCGGCTTTCGGCTCGAGGGTTCGATCAACAGGTACACGAGTACCACGAAGACTTTTGACATATCTATTTATCTATCGATCCATCCGTGTACTGTATCTGTTCCTATCCTGCTTGACTCTGTGTGAGAGAGAATACCTAGGGAGATTTAGCTACAGCTGTTCTACGTTCTGGAAGCCTGACATCCTTCTCGCTTCGGAGCCGTGACTGATTCTTCTGTCTTTGAGCAAGCAGTTCGGAGTATCATTGTTGAAAGAATTTCGAAGCGGAATCCAGTGCGTCCTGACTTCGGAGTGAAGGAGGCTCGCAGCGGCCTAATGGGTGAAATTCGGGTGAAACCTCTATCGTAACACGCGCTCCGTAAACTATTCAACCTTAACTACCATTTCCGTCGAATTTCCCAAGAATTTCCATGTAGTGAGTCCAATCATCGAGAAGTGATGGCCCGCGGAATGGGTCGGCAGTGGCTACGTCACTGATCATCGGGCGCGATGGCCGAGTGGTTAAGGCGACAGATTAGAAATCTGTTCCGGTTTCCGGGCGCAGGTTCAAATCCTGCTCGCGTCGTTCTTTTGCTTTTGCCATCCCCAGTCCCGCCTTTTGAGTGTCAAACCAACGCGCCCCATCCTACCCAGTTGCCAAAGTTTCTTGTTCTCTTTCTACTATTGTACGGCCCCTCATGCTTAGGTTTATCGGTTCGGCGATGCTTGCATCTGGATTTGCACTTGTATCCCAGCTCGGGCATGGATGCTAGGATTCTCCAACGACGTATGGACCAATATGCCAAGGCGAAGTAAAACCGGCTCCGAAACCGATGATCAAAACACAATGTATGCTCAAACCTATCCAGCTACTTGAAGTCTACTTCTCCTCGATAACTTTGTCCGTCGAAACGGCTGGAGTCAACTTTCATCGGGTCGGGGTCCTTTCACGAGCCTTCACCATTGCCAGCTTCGCTGCACGGCAATCACCACGTCTCGTGACTCCACTCAGCCACTTGGACGTTGCACCGGTCGCGATAAAGTAGGGTAGATATGAGCATTGCTATTGACCCGGATGCGATTCGACGCACGACGAAGTTCGAATCGAATTGACCCCAACGGCATTCGGCTCCCTGCCGAGTTGCCGCCGGGCGGGACCGGGTCAATATCGATGCTGATGCGATCTTTTCCAGCTTTCTTCCGCCACCTCCATCTCGCCGTTCTTCAACTTGCGCTCTGGGCTACACATATCTCTTTGTCTATGGCAAGTAAAGGCCGGGCCCGTCGCGCAAGGAAAGAAGAGGTTCGTGATCCGAGTCGACGGCTACGGGTACGAATTGGGCAAGAGGTCTGAGGCGCAGAGCACGTTTGTCGCGGCATCGAGCGTTATCCAGGCGTTATCAATTCTTGGATGGACGACTCGATTTGAACACGACGTTTGTGGTCCCTGTGGTCGACCCAAAGCAACATTCCCCTCCACAATACTCTGCCCGCGTCAAGGAGGACGCAGACGCGAAGAGATAGTGACCCAGGAGGGAAACGCGCGTCGCGTCGAAAGCTTCAAGTTGGTCTGCAGCTCAGAGCCATACCGGGGGAATTGCGCGACGGCGACGCGCAAGGAAGAACGATGCCTACCAGCTGGGAGGCTTTGCGATTGTCGGGTAGCAAATGGAAAGAGGGACGCCCTGAGCACGTTTGTCGCGAAAATTCGACGCATACTTTTCGAGTTATCTCTCAAGTGATCCCTAGGTTCAAATTGATCGTCGAAGAGTGTTTGCGGTGCCTCTGGGTCGGCTGGAGCCAGAATTTTGATCGGAAAGGAAGGGCATAGCAGAAGACCTAATCACGCACGAGGACGACACGCGTCGCGTCCAGAGTTTGCAAATTGGTTTGGGGCGTAGAGCCATTTCTACTTGATCCGCCCGCGATTTAGTTGTACGGCTGTTCCCCGTGCGTGGATGCGCCGCTGACGACTCTGGCTTGTTTCCGTTTAGACTTGTTCAAGGCCGATCATTGGGCTCGGAACCGCCAACGTTAAGTATTGGCTAGGCTCTCCATTTCAAAACGGCGCCCCAATCCCGTCTCCCTGCTCCCCCATTGCAACGCTTCAAACGCCCTAACACCCCGTTCAACTCCCCCTAAGCGCACGTTCGTTTCACTCTCGGACCGACCCACCCGAACCGCGCACGGCTCTCCTGCCCCTTAGTCAACGCTGGCTTTGCCCTTCTCAATCGACGCTTCTGCGTGATAGGGTAATGAACGCTGCCAAACGAACGTGGGCTTCATCGGACCATTTATTAACTCACTCCCTTACCGGGCGCGTCTGTGCGTCTGCCTCCGCTCTCTCCCTGCGTCCGACCGCGCCGTCGTTGACGCTGCAGCGATGAACAACACCGCCCCGTCCTCCTCCACACCCCTCCTCCCGTTCAGTTTCGCGATGGAGCGCCTCCTCGCCGACATGGACATAGACTTATCAACGACCCCGATCTTCCTCCCCGCCCTCCTCACGCTGTGCGCCGCCTACCCCGCCCTCGCACCCCACTTCCCCGCCGAGCGCCAACGCGCTTGGATCCTCACCACCCTCGCCAGCAGCCTCATGACCCTCTCCTCCCTCCCCTTCGTCGCCGACTACTTCTCGCACGGCGGAATCGCGGGTGTGCTGGCGCGTGCGGCGCTGGCAGTGGCAGTGAACCGCTTCTTCCAGGCGTATTTGGTAGCGGACATGCTTCTGGGCGCGCTGTGCTACCGCGCGCAGATCAACTTCTTGACGGGGTGGGTGCACCATGTGGTGTATGTGGGGATTACGGAGCTGGCGGTGAGGAGGGGGTGGGCACATGTGTTTTGTTTGTGTGCGGTTATGGAGGTGCGTTCGATTTGTACGCTGTCATCGTTTTACTTTCTCCATTTTGTTCTTTTACTCGATCATTCCTCTCTACCCCACGTGCGCTCCACTCCATTCCGCGCTTCTTATTCACGACTGCCGACTTTTTCTACGCCATTTATTCTCCCTCCCTCACGTTCGACGCCCTCCCTGCTCTTCTGCAATTCTGGCCATTCCCTTACCATGCCGCCGGGCGACACTTTCCCTGTGTTCTCCCTCCCACAACTCCCCTCGGCCTCCTCCTCTCTCGAACTTTACATACATTCCGCTCTCCCCCTTTCGCGTTACACGCGTCTTTACACATGTGCTACATCTCCCGCATTCATTTCTATCACCCCTGCCCTCTCCTGCTTCCTCTTTGTCGTCCCTGCATCCGCCCCTCCGACCGCCTCGCCGACTTCCTTCCCCGCTTCCATTCTTGTTTCTTTTTTTTTCTTTCCTTTTTCCTCTTTTTGTGGACAACGCAACGGGTACTGATTCAACTCTCAAACACAGCTCCCGACCTTCCTCCTCGGCCTGTCCACCCTCATCCCGCGCCTTCGTTCGAACGCACTCTTCGCACTGGCCTTCTTCGCGACGCGGATTGTGTTCCATGTGGTGCTGATGGTGGAGTGCGCGTTGGCGCCGGTGGTTTCTTCGTCCGCCTCCACCCCTTCCCTCTCCTTATCGACTCCAACCTCCGACTTGGCTACTTCCACGTTCGGCGGCGCTATTTCGATCGCACCCCACCTCGCAGAGAACGGTGTAATTCTCGGCACCATGGAAGCCTGGAATAGATATCTGAGCGCGCGCCTCCCCGCCCTCCTCCTCGCGCTCGTATTCCCCCTCCACGCCATGTGGTTCCGCGGCTGCGTCGCGGGGTTCATCCGCCGATACCGCCTTTCCCACCCCTCCTCCCCTACTGCTTCCCCAACTCTCGCGGTCAAGGTGGAGCCGCACCCGCTCACACCCGACATCCACCCCGACGCGCGGTCCCTCCTCCGGCACTCGTCCCCTCCGCTCGCCCTTCCACTCCCACCTTCCCTTCAACACGCCGCGCCGTGGCCCGACCGCCTCCATCGTCTGCGCGCGTGGGTCTCCGCATCCGATCCCGAGCGCTGGCTCTCAGGCGGGTTCGGTTACGGCATGGGGTTGAGGGAGTTGCGCGAGCGCGTGAAGCACCGGCGCCCGATCCGTCCCCGTGCAGCGGTGATGGCGCGCCGGATGAGCGCGAGTTTGATGGGCGGGGCGGGGGTGGTGGTGGGGTATGTGCGGGGGTTGGCGTAGGGCCGTCTGCTTTACCTGCGCTCCCGTTTCGTGCTTGTTTGGTTTGCTTGGAGGGGGGAGGGAGGGAGGAGCAGAGTTTTATGTTGTTGGGTTGGATTGGATCGGGGCTGGGCACGACGTCCGTGCTGCGCCCGCGTTAGATGCGTTTTTTATTTGCTTGTTGTTTTCGTACGTACGTACCACCGTTCACTTTCACCCTCGACCATGACGCCCGTCCTGCCCTCCCCGTCATCACCTCCCCCTCCCGCGTTATGTCTGCTTTTATACCGTGACGCCAGTCCCGCACTTTGATACCACTTACATGCATCCAGTAGATACGTAGCTCCTCTTCCTTCCCTCGCGCGCGAAGCTCGCACACGCTCGTTCAGTACTTAATGTAATGACCGCCACGACATTATGTTGTCTTATTTTCTGCTGTATCACTGGGAGTATGTCGCCTCAGAGTGACACTGAATAGAAGCGAGAGTGGGGTTGTAAAACTCACCAACCACCATTATGGAAGAATTGGAACCAACGGCTTTCTGGTTCAACCGAAATTAATCTCAACATGGATAATGTAAACTCTTGGTGAGGATGTGATCAATGAGACTTCAGGGAGCAGAACGGTTGAGATCCAACATGTTGTCCGTACCTAATATTTTTTGTTATACTTTCTTCGCTTTTTCGCGGAGGACGTTTTCTCGCATCAGCTTTACCTCATGAAGCGACGATTGAATTGAACTAATTCACGAACTCAGGCCGCACGCGCTGCGTGACGACGTCGTCCCATTGGCCACGCCGTACACCGAGAGTGCATCAGAATGTGGTGAGCGTTGTTTCTCAGCCTTTCACTCCCCGCAACATGATTCCATCCCGCCCACAATACCAGTTAATTTCTCGCTCGTTCCACTCAAACCCGAACATGTCTGCCCTTACAGGATCCGGAAGGAGAACATCTGGGGGCCCGACGCGATGGAGTTTCGGTGCGTGTCGCTTTTCCCTGCCAACTCCGACCTACTCCGACTCTCTGGTCTTTGCACCGCCTCCAATTCTCCTTCGTCCTTATCGACTTTGCTATGCACGCCCAAGTAACGAGTTTGGCTAACACATAAGTAACGCAGTCCCGATCGCTGGATAGACGCGGAATTCATGGCGTCGATCAAACGCGTCAAGGTTCAAAATCTAAGCAGGAAAATCTGCATTTAGCGGAGAAGGAGATTTCCAGGGCTATGGGAGTCTTCTCGATGGAGGGGATAGAATTTTTGGTTGATGTATACGTGGTACGCTTCTAAGTTGCATGATTTGGTGGAGATGCATATGGAGGTGCGCGACAAGTCACGGTGTTCTTCGAAAGTTGGCGTCAGATTGATCATTGGTAACTAAATTGGAGAGCAGGGAGGTGATCAGCCCATAATGATATTTCGGAATGCCAGCAGACTAGGTTCCAGGCTTCCGAACGCTCAAAAGAAATAATGAATCGACCGCGGCCATCAATCGGCACAATCAGTGACGTGTCACACCAATCACTACGTGACTGCCTCTTTTCTCCCACCGCCATCGTCCGGTTCTCCATGCTTTGGTTTTGCTCGCATGCACCGATCCCTAGAGCTCTCGAATCTATCGAAACTCCCACTCACACTCAGGGTAAACCTTCTAAGCAGCATCCTGTCGTTATAACACGAGCCTTACGAATTTAGAGGGTCGCATATGAAGCTGCGCGTGGCGCTGGACCAGAACTTCTGTCTTTGATCGAAGGAATTCCTGACACTCCCCGGGCATATCTTCCTTCACTACTCCCGGTCTTCTATGCCTATCTGGATCCCGCCAGAATCACTTCGATACTAGCGTGGCTTGACGAATCACCCAGGCGTGCCGACAGGTCCCCTACACGCACAGGCACCTCCGGAATCTTCGTCGTCATGCGTGGCTTGGTAGACCTTGCAGCATATAAGGCAGTACCGGCCGCTGCATTTCCGGATATCTGGGCCCGCGTCTGGCCGTGGATCGAATTTCAGGACGAATACCGCGATTATGTCCCCGGCATCGACCTGTTGCCCGAGACGGAGAGATACTCCCTCTACATGGCCTTACTGGACTTCTTAGGCGGGAATGCCCTCGAAAATAGACTGACTGACACAACGGTCGGATCGTACGTTGTGGCAGGCCGGGCATGGCGCTGTTTGATTCACGCAGAGGAAGATCGTGGCTTCGATCATGTCTGCCATTTCCTTGCCGCTGGGCTTCTTCGCTCAGACAAGTGGGATCCCCGACCCTTTGAAGAGCTCGTGATGGGTGCAGGCGGAACCTGGAGGGACCTTGCTTGGCTTGTGGTGACACACATCGAGCGCGTTATTCCGAGGGTAATCGCGGATCACACTGTTCACCATCTCGGCGCCATCCTGCATCTCGCGGGCAATATCCGCGAAGGCGAATGGAATCCTGCGTTTCAATCTGCTCTCTTGGCGGAGGGAATCGTCACCGCTCTAACTACTGCTTCGCTGGGTCTCAGCTCCAGTCCTCTCGCTGCCGTGGAAATGGAGCTCGGGTTTAAGGGGATTGCGTTGGGACTGACAACGCACTTGATCTCCAACCCCCGACATCGATGGATCGCGGAGTCGCTACGCGCGGGTCTCCTCCCCACTGCTTTCTCCACTGGTGCTGCGAGACACGAGGAAAATGTAGGACTATGGTTACGTGAACTCCTTGAAGACATTCTCCCGGCCGCCACTGTGTATCACTCCGTCCTATCCGAACTCCGCGTGTCTCTCGCAGCTGTTGGTGATCGAGATGCTACAGCCTCTTTCGATGACCCAGCTATGCTGGAGCATTGGAAAAATCTCGTGGAACTAGTGGACGAGAGACTGCAAGTGGTGGACTTACACACCGCTGGCTCGTTGGAGGTCACGAGGGTTTGTGATCATACCGAGGTGGGTTGTTTCGCCGGATAGGTCCCCAGCTTTTTCATCCCATCTAAGTGCGACCGCGAAGCGTCCGAAATGCGCCAGTACAAACGCTGTAGCGGCTGCCGGACCTCATATTATTGCTCTCAACGATGTCAAATAATCGACTGGCGGTACGGCGGCCATCGTCACAGATGCAGACAACTCGCCTTGCGCCGCAACCGTGAGTTACTACATCCACATTATTGTCCATGCTCACGGCGGCGTCCAGGAGACTCATGCATCAGCGCCAAAGACCGATCCTTCATGCGCGCGCTCGTACATCACGATTACACAGCCAATCGGGAGCAAATTGCTCTCGACCAACTTCTTCATATGCGGGAGAACCCTGCCGAAATCCCGTGCACAATGTTTGACTACACGGAGGGGTATTGCGCAATCTACTTGCTATCACACGGCGAGCTGGATGCCGAGTTTTCCGCCGACGCAGCGCGAGCAGAGGCATGGGGCGGACGAATGCAGCTGCACTTGGTGAAAGTTGTCGAGGGAGAAGATTCGTCCCGTACCTGGAGCATTCCTCTGCGCTCTGCCGATGCAGAACTCGTCCGAGGCTTGAGATCCATTGCGGAATCTCTTCCCTCAGACACGACGGAAGATGATCTGGAGCAGTATCGTCCCAGAATTCAAGCTCTACTTGATTTACGGACACTCACAACGCATTAGGCCGATTGGAACGCCCGTACTTGGCATAATTCCCGTTGAACACTGATAGTTTGCCTGCGCCTCGCTCCACATCATCAAATTACTTCTCAGCTGACCTTCGCCAAATCCTATCTGTCTCCCATCGTTCCTGACTAAACGTCGAAAACGCTCCCTCTCCACTCCAGGGCTTGGCTCCCTCACTTCCGACCCACGATCCCTCGGACAGGCAATTGTTTTGACAAGGTCACCGGCCAAGGAGTGAGTCCGACTCGAAGGGGATGTTGTCAAAGCCGTGGTTATCGCGATGATCGCGGTGACTTGTGAGGTGCACTAGAACCGTTTGCCGGTGCGTCTGGCGCATTCAATGAATACGGTCCCGACACATGGTGGGCACCTAAGAATAACCACCAACGGCAAGGGCAAGATAAGTAGTCCTGGGAGAATCTCTCAAGCAAGTCAGTTGTCGACATAAGCCAGTCTTCTCCCTCATCGGAAAGCAGTTCACCTACTCCCACCACGGGCTTGCATGTCTCTCGCGTTATACTCGTCGATCGCATTTGCGGTACCTCTATCACTGCTGCTTATCTTGCGGAAGAGGCGACGCGCATCGAGGCTGCCTCCTGGACCACCAGGATTCCCAATCATCGGGCATCTTTTGCGTATGCCTTCTACGGACGCCGCCTTCGTGTTTCACCAATGGTCTAAAATCTATGGTGTGTCCATTTTTTCGTAAACACTGGGGCAATAAACATCACCCTTCAGGCGACGTGATGCGCCTTGAGGTCCTTGGACAAGTCATGATCATCCTCGATTCGTATGAAGCGGCCGTGGATTTGCTGGATAAGAGGGGTTTGATTTACAGTGATCGACCGGCATTTACTTTGTTTAAATTGTGAGTGTCGCCCTTACCCTGAGGGTTTACATACGAAGCTTATTCTGCAGGTTCGGATGGAACACTACACTTGCGTTCCTGCCTTGCGGAAAGCAATTCAACAAGCACAGAGCGATGCACCAGGCGTATCTAGGTCGTCACAAGGCCGAAGACTTCAAACCACTTCAGACACAAGAGGCGCGCAGCTTTGTGCAGAATGCATTTAAATCTTCCCCAGATAAATACGAAGCATGCATGAGCCGGTACGCCTTTTTGATACCTGCAGCGAAAATTTAAAATCCGAATAAGGAAAACTTCACAGCTTTGCTGTTGGGATAATTACCCAGATCGTGGCAGGCCATCGAATCGTCTCCGACGATGATCCATACCTTCATATATCCCACAATATCCGGGAGGTGACGACTCAATCCGGGACCCCGGGAAGCAGCCCGATCGACTTTTTTCCAAGGTGTGAGTGCCTTGATTCATTTTCCGAATCTGCCTAGATTGTTGTTTCCGATAGTGCAGCATTTCCCTCCCTGGTTCCCGGGAGCGCACCATGTTCGCGTTGCAAACACGGCCAGACCGGCGGTACGAGAACTGCATGATTACCCTGTGCGCGAAGTGGTCAAGCAACGGGTCAGTTTTTTATTTACCCGCAGCGTCTGGTCTAATTTCCACGCTAGGAACTGGGTGAGGCGAAGCCATCGTTCATACTTTCTCAGTTGGAAACGGGCCAAGCTGAGGACGATGATTTGAAAGGCGCTGCGGCCATCATGTTTGGAGCGGGAGAGGATACGGTTGGATATGTCTACTCGACGTCCAGTACTCCCTCATCGCAATGAAATTTTTTAGACCTGGAGTGCGCTTTCAATCTTCCTTCTCGCAATGATACTGCACCCAGAATGCCAGCTCAAGGCCCAGAACGAAATTGATTCCGTTGTCGGTGACCTCCGCCTGCCCGATTTCGGGGATCGGGAGACGCTTCCGTTTGTGGAGTGTATCCTACAAGAGACTTTGCGGTGAGTGATAAATACCTCTCTTTTAAGCCTTCTTACTGACTGTCATTTCCACAGGGGTGCCTCACCGCGTAACGGAAGATGATATTTATCGCGGGATGCTCATACCAAAGGGATCGCTCGTGATTTCCAATATCCGGTATGGTTCTACCCAAGCTGTCGTCTGCCATTGAATTTTGCCAGAGGAATGTCTCTTGACGAGAAAGTGTATTCAGACTCGACTTCCTTCTATCCGGAACGTTTTCTGCCAAAACCTGTGGGGAGGGGCGAACCTTACTTCAATGACACCGTGTTCGGTTTCGGTCGCAGGTGTGTCCCTTATGTTCCGTGATGCTGTCAGGTTATACATGCGAAGTGATCAATCAGAATTTGTACGGGAAAATACGTTGCTGACAATAGTCTCTGGATCGCAATTGCGACGGTGCTGGCAGCGTGCAAGATTGAAAATGCGGTAGATGGAAACGGAAACATAATTATCCCAGAGGTGGCGCTGAGCGATGGGCTTACAAGGCAAGTGCCAATGAAGCTTGTTGCGAACTCAGATCTGACCCATTGTACAGCCATCCCAAGGACACGCGCTGTGTTATTTTGCCTCGATCCCGCGGCGCAGAGGCACTGATCTTGGACGCAGCAGCTTGAGCTGCTCGAGCTCTGATAACAGTCTCCTTACCGAGATTTTTCGCTGTTTAAAAGAATTTTTGCAACACTTATACTCATCGAAACTTCATACTAACCCAGACCAAAGCAAAACACCGTCGTGCGGAGCATAGGTTCTGCTTCATTCGCTTCCTCGGACAAGAATAACCTTCCTTCCGTTCCGAGTCGGTCAAGGGAGATTACTCACAGCTCAGTGTCCTTTCCGTTTACTTTCCGTACCGCAGTGCGTCAAAGACCTCCTTGCTTCTTTCCCCAGGACGGTTGGTCGGTTGCCACGGTTAAACGATTGCATCGACCTATCAGTGCACTTAGGGCTCCAACCATTTCGTTTTTGTTTACGCTTCCGGGTAAACTAAACGGAAACGGAAACAAACGATTAAAAAACCGTTTAAACCGTTTTTAAACGGTTGTTTTTGGCTTGAATATTAACGGTCTCTGCCCTTTCGGTTGCACTTACCAGTAATACAGGTATCATTCCTGGAGGTCCAGAAGCAGTGCTGGCAATTGTCGTGGCCAGAAATAACAAGGTGGAAATGACCGAGCGCGCCCAAACACCGCCATCACCAACGGAGATACTTCCAAATACGGAAGCCTCCCCGCCGTTCCAGCCAGTCAGGGAGACGGGGCAACCACTGCAGCTTTTGAACACATCAAACTGCCTGCAATACTCTCAATGGGACTTTCAAAATGCCTCCCAGAGTCCAGTGAAGGGCAAGCGGCAGGTTTGAATTTGTAACAACCGTTTAACCGTATATAAACCGTTTATCTACTGTTTACAGGGGTCTGTAAATTAAACGAAAATATATACGGTTTTAACCGTTTTAAACGTTTAAAAACGGAAACGGTTGGAGCCTTAAGTGCACTGATTCCCAGGTCCGTTCGGATCAGCACAACATAACGCCGACGGTTTCAACTTTCCCGTCTCCAAATGCTCACCACCTGGATTCAATCGTCCCACATTTGTGCATTCCATTGCAAAGATCTGCGTTGGGGCGACGATCCATCTGTCGACGCCGACCGCGGGCATTAGTATCGCGGACCCGTGCCAGACCAATCGGTCGGATTCGGTCCAACCGGTGGGTTGGATCGACGGTTAAATTCCAATCTGCGTCCGAGGTGACTAATTCCAGCTGTGTACACTGTAGTCCACACCGACTCCATACACTGTAGTCCACACCGACTGTCCAAGATGAGTGGTTGAACATAGAGGTGAGTGTGGTACATGCTATTGACAACGGGTGTAACACTAATCTAAAATTTCAACCCCTAGTATACAGCTCAAGCCCAGCGAGCGCATGTTTGCAAGGCCAGGGAACCAGTTAAATCACCGCACATACTAGATATTGACCAGCCAATAACCGGCCTCTCCCGAGATATGACGCAGCGATGCGGCTGAGCGGAGTTGGACTAAGTAACTTTAAATGCGAACTGTTCGACCTTCTTTTCCACATACCCTCTTGACCAGACCACGCTTGTTATAAGCCTCATGGCAGGCTCACTCCCAGACCAAAGCGCAACTCTTCATCCTAATCCCGGCGTGCCCACTTCCATCGTCCTTCCGAGCATCCACGACATGTTCCCCGAGCACTTTATGGGCCATCCACCGTACCCTCAACTTGAAGGCACAGCTCTTCATGTGCCGCCGCGCGACAGTTTCCAACACAGCCCGCACATTCCCGCGCCTTCTTCTCCCACGTCAGCCCCAAACTTCTACTTTGACGTCCTTATAAGCCACCCCCGGGAGTCCTCCCTTACGCACATAGCTTCCTCCAGTGCTGCAATCGACGTCCACCGGGTTTGCGCCGCCCAGGCTCAGTACTACGCGGCTATGCACTCGCCGCCGAACTTGTTGACGGATTCTTCCGGCGGAGAGGAGATGTATAATGAGGCAGACGAGGAAGCGGATGGAAACGTCGGACGACACGGGAGGAAGAAGCATGTGTGCCCCACTTGCGCGAAGCGTTTTAACCGGCCGAGCAGCTTGAAAATCCACATGAATACGCACACGGGCGCGAAACGTGAGTGTTTTGTTCATTCTTTTATTTCCCCAGATCTTCCATTACCTTCCCCAATACCTCGGTTTGGCGCTGCTCAAACCCCTCTCTTTTCTGGGCTCGCGTTCTTATCGTGATGAGCAAGCAGTGTCTCACACGACGTACAGCCTTTCGTTGCCCTCACCCTGGCTGTACACGCGCTTTCAACGTAAACTCCAACATGCGCAGACATCGGCTTAGCCATAATTCGCAGTCGCGCTGGTCTCCCGTTCGCATTCCGATGTAAATCCTGAAAACTCTCAAATTTCCATCCCTGTGACCGAAGGTTTAGGTTGTTCGCGGCGCGTCTTACAAAGATCAAACTAATGGCAGTCGATTCGGGTGAAGTAGTTCAGACGGCCCTGTATTTATGTGGGATTTCGGAGTTGTCTGGGAGAATAAAGCTGTGATCTGAGGCGCCCGCGGCCCGATAGGCGCTTTCCTGTAGAAAAAAATGAACAAGCTCAGTAAAATCTACAGTTTCAGCACGATCAGAGCCCATTGGTAGAGGGCCACAGACTTGGTGCTTGGAAATATCAAATCCTTCTGCAATTCTGGCGTTCTGGCATCGCCTTAGACAACAGAAAAATGCGAAAACAAGCGAAAAATGGGACGAGATCAAGAAAGATACCCTCCGTGCTGTCCCTCAAATCTGCAACAACGATGTGAGACGTCTTTACCAGGCAACACCAGTGGAGTAGACATATTCGTTCCGCTGTCATCGATATCCAAACGCCAACCCCGATTTACGGCCTCCCACGGTTGAAGTCCCTGTTGCCCCAGTGTGGTGGAGTCTTGTGGATCTCATTCCCACCAGCACACATCTTCCCCCTTCGGACCTTGATTCAATTTTTAACGCGTTGTAGTGACTTATTTGCGCACGATCTCGAACGCGCATTGGTCTCGTGACCGGTGCCACTTCTTTTCACCAGTTTTCACCATCACCACAACTCACCGCAATGCCGTCGTATTCCCCAGACAGTTTCGTTCACCGACTTACGGACCACGCATGTGCGTTTCCCGAATGTACCAACTCGAAGCTACGGGGGGCCGCCATGCGCCTCTGTGGTCAGTGCAAGACGATCCATTATTGTGTACGCCTCCTTCCGAATCTCCATCTCACGCCACCTGAGCATGATTGCAGGGTGCGGAGTGTCAGCGAGCAGACTGGCCGCGTCATAAAAACTGGTGCAAAACCCAGGCGTCGAGATTGGTGCAGGAAGCTGAGACAGGCGGCCACTTGGTGGCAGACTTCGAGGCCTGGCGGGTCGCGATGACTCCGACCCTGTTCGCTTGGATCTGCATCTACGGTGTGTGCTACACCAATATCCCGCGCGCAACCCTCATTTCTCTGGATCAGGTCTCGCAGTATACGACCATCCCGAGCACATGAAGACAAAATTTGTCCTTCTCTCGCTGCGGCCACGCCGGGTTCGCCCATCCAGTGCCCTCAAGATGTTCGAATACGAGAACGTCGAGGTGGTTGATCGTGCTACTGCGGAGGAGGATGGCCTGCTCGGCAGCGATCCAATTGCAATACAGCAGCTGAATGACAGTTTCCGTCAGCAGGAGGCCAGCGCTGAGCGCCGGGGTATGGCGGGCGTCGCAGTCCTTCTCGTCCGAATTTCAGGATCCGAAGAAGAGCGCCTCAACGTCCTGCGATGCATGCCTGTCATTCTGAGCCCAGACGTTCTGGAGTACGAACCTATGGCCGATTGGAAATCGATGGTGAGGTGGATAATTAACGAGGGAAAAAGCATCAAACGTCAGATTGCGAGGAGAGAAAAGACCGGTGAACTCCAGGAGTACTTGAATAGTCGCTGAATGTATAGTACAGCGCCAAGTTCAGATCTTTTCGACGCCAAGAAACCGGAACGCAATGACCCCCGTAGAATTTGGACTCTTATTCTCCTCTCTAGTCTTTCACCGGCAACGGTCTCTTCTTCCTCCCGACCTCCGCATTCTCCGGAACAAGATATGCTCGATGTGCGCTCCCCAAATTCAATGAGTTTTCGGCACGGTATTGTAACTCTGGCGGCATGATTTCCTTCCAGGTATGGCAAAGCTCTTTTCGTCTCATCCATGTTTGACCTTATGTAAAATGCAGATTCTCGGCGCACACAACGGGGTGTTTTGGACGGTTCTATCTCAGTACGATGATATTCTGGGCGTCGAAAAATGGCCTGCCCGGCACTGACGCCCACGTTGGATGGAACTAAGCGAAGCCAAACCAACAGATGCGCTTCCTCTCTCAGCCACGGAACGGTGCCGCCCTCACCAACAACGGCAGTTGATTCCCAGCCTTGGGGTCACTGAGCACAATGGGCCTCTGCACGATCGCGGTCCCCTTCTGCCCCATCTCCGCAACCGGTACCGCCAGTTCGAACTCAAGGGTGCGGATGAGTGTGAAGAGGAGGGCTTTCATCCTGCGAGAACAGGACAAATCAATGGATCAGCGGGCAGGATACGGTAAGGATATTTTAACGCACTCGACAAGCGCGAACCGAAATCCGATGCAACCCCTTATCCCGCCATGGAATGTCAGCATATTCCCCCAAACTCCCGGTATGGCGTGCGCGCCGGGCGGTGCGGCAATGCCGCCGTTGGGTCCTTCTGCGATCCAGCGATCGGGACTGCGTTATGTGTTAGCCAAACTCGTTATTTGGGCGCGCGTAGCAAAATCGGTTAAGACGAAGGAAAATTCGTCGAGGGGCACAGACAGGGGAGTGAGAGTTATCAAAGGACAGGAAACGCGCACCGAAACTCCATCGCGTCGGGTCCCCAGATGGTCCTGTCGCGGTTTATGGCGATGATCGGGATGAAAATGTTCTCGCCTTTGCGGATCCTGCGAGTGCAGATGTTCAGCCTTGAGCGGAACACGCCATAGAAGATAAAGGCCGGGGGAAAAAACGCACAACAAGTTCTGATGCACCTCTCCCTTGGTGTCAGTGTACGGCGTGGCCAATGGGACGACGTCGTCACGCAACGCGATTCGGCCTGAGTTCGCGAGTTATAAGATAAAAGCGAAACGGGAAGCGAATACCGTGACGGACGAGGGGGAGCAGTCAGGAAGAAGAAGAAGCAGATAACGCACCAGTCTTGGGAACAGGTGCATGTACGCGCAACGTTTCCCGCACGACGCAGTCGAGGAACGGCAGTGCGTTAAGCTCTTCCATTGTCGGCCGGTCCGTCTCAACGCCCTGTAGCTCCTCCCTCAAACGTGCTTGGATCTCGGGATGCTGCGTGAGCGCGAAAAGCGCCCAGGTCACCGCCGTGCTGTGGGCACAATAAACCATTAACGGATGGGAATAATCGGGAGACCAGGAAAGCGCACCTCGTTGTCTCATGTCCAGCAACAAGGAAGGTCGGAATCTGCGCAATAACATCTTCATCCGAAAGCCGCTGATTGGCAGGCAGGTCCTTGGACGTGTTGGCGCGGACAAGCAGACTGAGCAGGTCGCGTGCCCGCCCAGTGCCCGTCTCAAACGTGCCGTTCTGTGCTACTTCGCGCTTGCTCTCTGCGAGTAGCTCACGCCCGATGCGCATCATCGTCGCCTGCGCGTCCACGACGACTTGATCGCGGTTGCGCAGCTGGAAATATCGTTGACTTTTCAGCCTTTTGTTCTTGTGCAGCAATAGAGGGACTGACGAAACGGCGCAGGACGGGGAAGTGCAGCAGGAAGGAACGGATGAGGCTAAAACCACCCGTCTCCGCAGCGAAGACGGCCTCGAACGCTTCCGCAAGCTCATTCTTCACGGCACCATCCGACGCTCCGAGTGCATTGATGTTGTAATTGAATCCTATCAACACGCAGGTCATCGGGCGGGGGCGTTACTCGTACGGAGGATACGACGCACCTGCGAGCCCGATTATGTCGAGGGTCGCCTTGCTCAGCCACGAGAGCACCTCGACGCGAGCGACCCCGCCGCCGCTAGCGGCCTGCCCGGCCAAGATGTCGCGTAGTTGGATCGACTTATCCACAAAAATCTCGGTGAGCTCGCGCACTTGGGGTGCGCCGAATGCCGGATTCTGAGTCCGAAATGAGCATCAGGGTGCTTGGTGGCCAAGCTCCGAATCCAGAACGCGTACCATGATTTTCCGCTGTAGATAAGAGCATTATAATGGCATAGTCAAGAGGGGAGAAATCCCATAAGCCGCACCTGCTGCTTATGCACATCGCCCTCCACAACAAGTATTCCAGGACCGACAACACGCCCGAGCAAGAACCGGGACAGCTCTGACTTCGGGTATATTTGAGTGTTCGAGATTATATGATGCATCGCTTTCGCGTCGGTCGTGTGCAGTCCGCTTTGACCCTGTCCGGTGGCGGGGCAATCAGACGGTGTCGAGATATGCAGCACCAACTTACGAAGAACCGGTGGAATTTAAAGGTCGTGCCGTACTCCTGAACCCAGCGCTCTGCGAGGCCGGAGTCCTCCTGCATAGAAGCATGAGCGTGTGAGTCGAATAAAGTAAGGAAGAAGGGAAACGCACGTCTTCCATGAACTCCTTCATGTTTCCATAAAACCAGTGTGTGGATTTTGGTCCCGGTATGTGTCGCAGCGGCGACGTGAGCTCCCTATAGACTGCGCGGAGAATCTCGTACAGGGCGTACGCGCCGGCGGTCCCGAGCATCGATATCAGCAGCTTGGCTAGCATGGCGGTGGACAAGACGGTACGGATGAAATCGTGGGTTGCTGCTGAACGAACCTACCCTTATATGCACCGGGGATAGTTCCGTGTCCGCGACTCCCAAGCGATTTTGCAAGGTGACATTCTTGTTGGACCTTGTGCGCTGACGTATCGGGATACAATCCCAGTCCGGAACGACGGGAATGCGGGTCGCCTTCCAAATGGAGCTCTGCAGTAATCGGTTATGACTTCGTAGCTTGGGTCGTTGTTGTGATCCAAAAACATTTCTTTGGGATTATTTCCCGACATCATCGGCTTTGAAGCCGAGGTTTGGCGGAAAATATCAAGGTTCAGGCAAGTTTCAGGGCGGATAATTGACTGCTACCCAGCGGAGCCGCCCTCCCCATTCGCTCGAAATGCAACGTATTGAGATATAGTTAGTCCAAATAATTTTCAATCAGATTGCTCACTTCACTGCGCGCACAAACAACGCACAAACCACTGGCGCGACCCATCTTGATCCACGCAACGTGCTTCGTACTTGAACAGGCTGAGGCTTTCAGCTGCCAGCGTAGACCGATGGTGTGGGGACCTGGTTGTGACCGGAAATATCACAGACTCAGCAAGTATCAGCGACAGCAAGTATCAGAACCGGATCGCCGAAACGGGCCGGGCGGCGCTACTTTATCAGTAAGCCCTTCAAACGCCCGCGCGACGCACCGCAAGTATCAGAGAGCGAAACCGAGAGGAATACGGGCAGATTGGTGGCAGACGAAGCTTGGGACGAAGAGGAAGAGAGCCCAGCACAGGATTGACCAAATACGCACAACTGATGGGGCACCCGGCCGCCGCCCGTGTTGGAGGTGAAGATTCTCAATACCTCGTATATGACCAGGAATATTGTCCGATATACGACCCCGATCAAGCTCACAGGAATTTACAGCCTTTCAAGTTTACCACTGTTCCATTATCAATTCCGTTCTTGGTCCGTTCGGCGTTCGCTCTCGAAGCGCCTTCAAGCGAATGGCATTACTGCACATGTTGCGATCTCAGTTGTTCTGCTTCCTGAAGTCCATTCATGGCATCCCCGCCTAAGGGTTTATTACCCGTGTTGAGATTCTTATTTTGGTTGAATCAGGAAGCTGCTGGTTCGAATTCTTCCATTGATGTCGGTGGGCGGGTCGTACAACTTCTGTTCAGAGGGCGACATATTCCCCAATACAGCAAAAAATAAGAAAACATCATGTCGTGGCGGTCATTTACATTGAATGCTGATGAGTTTGTGTGCGAGCTTTGCGCGCGCGGGAAGGAAAGTGCTACGTATCTACTGGATGCATGTAAGTGGTATCAAAGCGCGGGCGTAAAAGCAGACTCTGAGCGAGTGGAAAGAATGCAGCGAAATCAGCGGGTTATCGTGATGGATCGTCGTAAGTGCTTAGTGGAGGTGAGGAGGAGGAATGGCGGTGGTACAAACGCACAAGCAGATAAAAAACGCATCCATTGCGGGCGCCGCGGCACGGCACGAGAGCCCCCACGTCAAAACCCAACCCAGCAAAATCAAAGCAAAATAGAATCCTCCCTCCCCCTTCCTCCCTCCTCCCCGAACCCATCCGCGAGGAACCAAGAACCAGGAGGAGGAAGCGAGGAATCGAAAGCGACGAGAAGTAAACGGCGGGGAAGCTTAAGGAGCGTTCACGCCAACCCCCGCACATACCCCACAACCACCCCCGCCCCGCCCATCAAACTCGCGCTCATCCGGCGCGCCATCACCGCTGCCCGCGGTCGAATGCCAATGGCCCGGCGGTGCTTCACGCGCTCCCGTAACTCCCTCAACCCCATGCCGTAGCCGAACCCGCCTGAGGGGTCGGATGCGGAGACCCACGCGCGGAGACGATGGAGGCGGGCGGGCCACGGTGCGGCGGGAGGAGGGGAAAAGCCGAGGGAAAGTGGGAGTGGGAGGGCGAGTGGGAGGGAAAGTGGCGGGGAAGAATGGCGCGAAGGCGAACACGCGTCGGGGTGGATGTCGGGCGTCAAGGGATGTGATTCGACCTTCACTGCTAGTGCGTTAGACGTTGAAGAGGAGGAGGAATGGAGGAAGGACGCGGAGGGGGCAGGATGGGAAACGCGATAGCGGCGGATGAACCCCGCGACGCAGCCGCGAAACCACATTGCGTGGAGGGGGAATACGAGCGCGAGGAGGAGGGCGGGGAGGCGCGCGCTCAGATAGCCATTCCAGGCTTCCACGGTCCCTCCAAGAATTGCTGCGCTGAGGTGGGAAGCAATCGTCGAGTAGGAGCTGCCGAACGTCGAAGTAGCACCCCCAAACGTCGGCGTGGAAGAAAAGGGGGTAGAGGACACGGAAGACGACGCAGACGCGACCACCGGCACCACCGCGCACTCCACCATCAACACCACATGAAACACGATCCGCGTCGCGAAGAAGGCGAATGCGAACAGCGCGTTCGAACGAAGGCGCGGGAGGAGCGTGGACAGACCGAGGAGGAAGGTCGGGAGCTGGGTTCGACAACGCCGTCAGTAGGTGTTTTTGTGAAGAGGAGACGAAAGAAAAGAATCGCAGACTCGCGCAAACGGGGAAAAGAATTGCAGAAGGATACAAGGGAGGAGTGCGCGTAGGAAAGAGGGTCCGGGGAAGGAGATAACAAACGAGGAAATGGCGGGCGGAGGCTATAGTAACAGGGCAAGGAGACGAGTACTCAGGGAGTCAGGGAGGGCATGGAATAAATCGGGGAAGACAAAAGGAACCCCCGGGGCAGGGGAAGGGAAGATGCAGGAGGGGGGAGGGTGGGGGACAGAGCCGCGTCGGCGTCTGAGGGACAAAGACACGTGGAAGGAGAATAAACGAACGGGGAACATGCAAAGGCAAAGTCGGACCAATGGCACGACAGGGAAGAGGGATCGAGGGATGGAATATGGGAAGAAAAATGCGTGGGGGAGGAGGAGGAGGGGGGAGGAAGAGAGCGACGTCGCGAATGAAGCGGAGTACGGTAAGGAGAAAGAGCATCGTGAATGTCGGGGTAGCAAGGAAGGATCAAGAACAAGGAAGGGAAACTAGGGAAGAAGGGATGGATCGGCGGTAATAGGTGGGGATGAGAGGCACTATGGGACGCATGGAAAGCGAAATCAAAGGGATTAATTGAAAGGGATTAAGGAAAAGGGAATGGCAGAAGGGAGGGAGGAGGGAGGAGGGATACGCATGGTGGAACATCGATGCAGCGTGGAAGGCGGGAATATAGACGGCGATTCGCGGATGTGAAAGCTGGATAGGGAGAAAACTTAGTGAGGAGGGAGGGAGGAGTGTGAGGGACGCCGGGCGGATGGGAAGGGGAAGGGAAATGGAAATAGAAGAAGGGCGGGGAGGGCATGAAATAGATGACGGAAGCAGAGAACCCCGGGGCCAGGGAAGGGAAGATGGAAAGGGAAGGAGGGAGAGGGAGGAACGACGGGAGGAGGTAAGGGATAAAATATGGGAGTAAGGAAGAGAGAATGGGAGGAAAGAGAGCGACGTCGCGAATGAAGCGGAGTACGGTGAGGAGAAAAAGCATCGCGAATGTCGGGGTAGTACTAGCAAAGAATGATCAAGCACAAGGAAGGGAACAACGAAATGGGGAAACGATAAAGGCAACATTGAAGAGAAACCGAACGCACCTCCATAACCGCACACAAACAAAACACATGCGCCCACCCCCTCCTCACCGCCAGCTCCGTAATCCCCACATACACCACATGGTGCACCCACCCCGTCAAGAAGTTGATCTGCGCGCGGTAGCACAGCGCGCCCAGCAGCATGTCCCCCACCAAATACGCCTGGAAGAAGCGGTTCACCGCCTCAGCCAACCCCGCACGCGCTTGGATACTCGCGATTCCGCCGTGCGAGAAGTAGTCAAAGACGAAGGGGAGGGAGGCGAGTGTCATGAGGCTGCTGGCGAGGGTGGTGAGGATCCAGGCGCGTTGGCGTTCGGCGGAGAAGTGCGGGGCGAAGGCGGGGTAGGCGGCACACAGCGTGAGGAGGGCGGGGAAGAAGATCGGGGTCGTCGATAAGTCTATTTCCATGTCCAGAGCCCGGAGACGGTCCCGCGCGAAATTGAATGGCAGGGACGAGTAAAAGGAGGAGGTGGCGGTGGTGTTCATCGCTGCAGCGCGCAGGCGCAGGGAGAGAGCGGAGACAGATGCGCAGACGCGCCGGGTAACTGGGAGTGAGTTAATAAATGGTCCGATGAAGCCCACGTTCGTTTGGCAGCATTCATTAACTCTATCACGCAGAAGCGTTGATTGAGAAAGGTAAAGTCAGCGTTGACTAAGGGGCAGGGGGCCGTGCGCGTTTCCGGTGGGTCGGTCCGAGGGGGTTGAGCGAACGTGCGCTTACTTAGGAGACGCACTAGGGGATTTGCAGCGGCGGAGGCGTATGATGTGGGCTTAAGCAGGAACGGAGCGTAAATGGGGCAAGGTTTTTGGAATGGAGGGAGTGCGGAGACTGTTTGCAGCGCCGCAATACGAAAGCGTGGGGCGGTGTCGAGGCGGTGAGTGATCGGTCCAACAAGTCTATACGAATACAAGCTAGTTTCACTGTTCAGCAACACAGCCAAGATTGGACGACATACTTGCGGACGGATCAAGCACGCCCGGACTGACCAGCGCCAGATATTACGCTCTCGACGCGACGCGCGTCTTCCACGCGGACAAGTCGGTCTTCGCGCTTCCGCGTGTCTTCTATTTCGAATGTACCATTGAGCAAAGTTGAAATCATGCCAGTTGGCCAGGTGATAACACAAACGATAACGCTTGCGCTTCAAGGTCGCGACAAACGTGCTCTGCCGCCTGCCAGTGCGCCGCGCCCGTTTCCGCATCCATTCAACCGTCAATCAGGAAGTTCGCCTTTCCTTGCGCGGCGGTCCCGGAATGCATTCGCCAGAGACAGCGAGAGCAGCTCAGCGGTTAGAGCGAGAACGATGGAGGTGGGAGTTGGGTGGGAGGGAGCAAGGGATGCACGCGGAAGAGATCGCATCAGCGCTGTCATTGATCCGGTCGCGGTCAACGACGAGATAGGAGTCGGGATCGATTTGTGCACGGCTGAAACGGCAGCCGAATGCAATAGTTTCGCTTGCGTGTTCAGCTGGGTTTATTTTGCAGCCTAAACCAGTGGTTTCGACGGGGTGTTCACCTGAGCTGAAATTTCCCTTTTTTTTGGTGTGCGTGGTCAAGTGGTATGACCCCTGCGTCATTTGATATAGTAGCGAAGCAGGCTTTGACGCGGGCGAGGAGGGTCCGAGTACCACTGATTCAGCCAGTACATCTTTTACTTCTCCCGTACCGTCCGCTTCCCAATACGCCTTCTGTCCATACCGATCAAGTTGCCTCTGCGCAGTGCGCAATTGGATGATGATTCAGCCCACTGGCGAGAGTTTTCGTCGTGTGTGCATCTCAGGTAGCAGGGTTAGCATGCTAACTTCTATCACGCTCCCAAGTGGTTATGTGCTCGAACGGTATAAGTATAAACTATCACACTTCCCTTCGCCGTTTTCGCAGCGGAGGCTCTGTTCGGGGAGACGGTTGTTTTTTATTCCGTGTCTTTACCTGGGTTTGACCCAATGATCGTGAGAGGGACTCACCCAAGGCGAGCCTACGTTGTCTGGTGCCTGAACGCGTTGACGCAGAGACAAGTTCATGTGGGAACGGGGGTTCGTATCCCTCCGTAGGCATGCCTGGATCATCGGTATTTCCGCAATTTCTTTCTCCATCTTCTGCGAATTTCCGAGTCTCCCCTTGGTCTCCCCCTTGTTTTGCATTCATCACTAAGAATATGACAGACGATGAATCAACGCTCTGAGCTTTTAATTTGCGGAGTACCAGCGTTTGAAATTTGAGGCCTGGGGCGATTCAATATTGATATTCCCTGCACACTTGGACACTTGGAGAGACGCGATATTCAAGTGCACACATCATGATGATACGACCAACTGCCCATCGTGATCAACGAGATCGAGTTGGCGCCGGACAGGGGAGACAAGTAGAGGGCCGTAGCCTATGGAAGTCACGGTGTCGCCACAACCTCCATTCATCGTATTCATACCGCAATATTGAGGACACCAGAGCCCGATACGTTTTTTCTCATCCGCGTTGCGAATTTTATGGCTCAATTCTTCTTGAGGCTTCAGGCCCAGCGATGCCTCCACTCGTATGCTGCTTGCTCGGCTTCCATCAATCGAGATGCCCCGGGCCGGCGCAAATTTAAACCGGATGCCTAGAACGTTTTACCAAGCCGGAAAGTGCGAGCGCTTGTCATGCATAGTCTTGTGTTTACCCGGGGGGTCGGATCGCGTTGCGGCATTGTTTAGTAAGCTTATGTAAAAGTACCATCACGGCAAATAGCGGATTCCCTTCAGCACGCTGTTCTGCGTTTGCTCAGCCCTTTGTGGCACATTGGCGGAGACTAGTACCATCGCATATTGCACAAGCACGTCTCTGAATTTCGGGTTGTTTTTTCTGGGCAGTTTGTGTTTACTTAATCAGGAGCCGTTTGCAACGGTCACGTCAGTAATTGTGCGCTCAAAATTATCGCGTCTGGCCCCGCAACTTCCGCAGGTTCTCCCATAATTTTCTGTACGGGGCACTTGGCTCCAACTACGTTTAGAGAATTCGAGGCTAGCTCCTGATCAAGGTCAGTCCAACTGTCATTTTGTAGTGTGTTTCGAAGTCAGTTCATTAAATCTATTACATTAGATCTGTACGTGAAGGATACAAATACAGGCCCGGGTGGACATCCCCGCATGCAGAGAGAGTCCCGCCGTCCGAGCGCGGTGCAGCAGTGCCAGCAAGCTTAGCGTATCTCGCACGGGGCGCAGAATTTAGCAGCAGCCGGCCTTGTGCGACGTTGCGATGCCCTTTCATCTGGACGGCGATCCACAAGGTACAGGGAGGCGCGAAGCCTGGAGGGGAAGGGCGAGGGAAGAGGCGCAATGAGGCGAGGACGAGGGAGGACGAGGAGCAAGGCACGGGTACAGGAGGGAGACGGGGAGAACGGAGGCGACGCACCACAGACGTCGCAGCTTTCGAGCATGCGTCGTTGAAGTCCGTGGGCTGGATTTGACGGCAGCAGCGGCAGCGGCGGCGTGCGGTCAGTCGTGGACGTCGCGACAGCGAGGACATAGCCGCGGCGCCGGCCCACGTCGTGCGCGAGTGATGAATACAGTGCCTCCGCCATGTACGACAGTCAATCGGTATCCTGAACTGAAAAACCGTCGGCGGTGACCAAACAGACGGACGGAATGCTTTTTTTTCGGCGTACCTCCATACCCAGTAACTGACTGCACTTCCACGCCGAGCGATACCTCTACTGGACTTCGCGATTACAGGTTGCGCGCGCACGAGGATGCACAACGATTGCACAGAGCAGCTATGACTCGACGGCCGGCTTTGTCGACAAGAAGGGTCGAGATATTAAGCTACCAAGGTTTTTCTGTATGGCAGGATGGGAAAGCAAGCGATACAGCGTCAAGGGACTGCAGGTAGACTTGAATCGGAGCTCGCAGGACGAAACCCCAGCGACCGGGTCCAGTATCGGCTTGTGCAGCCAGCCGGCGGGTCAGGACGGGGAGTATTGAAGGTTGAAAGGTTCAGGCTGAATTCTGGGATTATGTGAGGCGGTACGAGCTGGATGCAGCGAGAGAAAGTGGCAGAAGGGCAAACGGCAAATTGGTGGGAAATACTTTTACGTAAGCTTACTAAACAACACCGCAACGCGATCCGAGCCCCTCGGTAACCAACAGACTCTAACAAGCGAGGTACGAGCTTCCCAATGTTAGAGCGTCTGGCTGCGAGAGACTATGTCATGCACGGGATTGTGATAGAAAACCGACTTCTGTGGACAATGGATGTCGCCTCACCTACGTTAACGGAAGAGAACAACATGTTGACTCTTGAGGAGGAGCGGGGAGCGGGTTCGAATCCCTGGGGCCATATGCGATATCGACCGTACTTTTTCTCCGGGGCCGTTCAGTGTTCAAATGGATTTGTCTTGCTCTTTCGGGGCGCGGGATATATTGCGTACGATTCAGTTGCGTAAGATTCAGAGGAATCCGGATCTTGACCTCAACAAGATAGTATTCTAGCCAAATTGACCCGAGCTGGACGGGCACAAGAAATCCTCTCAGCGCTAACGCTATAGGCCAGCAGCCTCTGTGGACTAGGGAAGTCGCCTCGAATATCTGGTCTTGGAGACTCAAGCTCTATATATTGATTGATTGAGGAGACGAGGGTTCGATACCCTCTAGAGGCGTTGGAGAGAGCCTACGGCCTCTCAGGGGGGATGAACCAGCGGGGCTCGCAGCGGGAGGGTGGAAGCAGGAAGGAAAACCCAATGTGATTGCCGACTACAAGCTTCTGAACCTAACAACTACAAACCGGCTCTCACATCCCATGAGAGCCGCCAGGCACACCACAGTCACCCCCCTCCAAAAAATGTCCAAGCACAGCGAGGGACGGGCGCGACCCCGCGCCATCCAACTAACCAAATGCTTCTCGCTGACAGTGGATCACCCACTTCCACGCGAAATCCCGTATCACAGGATGTAGGAAGCCTTCGAAAACGGGTTCCATGGCCGCGATTGCCGCCAGTGTGCAGAGAAAGACAAGCCGATCCGGTGGAAGCTTCACCAGGAGATCCGTGTGCTCCTTGTTTGCCAATGGCCCCCAGATCAGGCCAAAAACCTGTTCCAAAGTCACGACCCGTCCGGGGAGTTCACGAGCGCATGCGTAGGCAAATCTGGTTTGCACTGGCCCATACACGGTCAGAGCTGGGAGTGTACATGCAGGCACAGAAGATGGTGAAGGAGCTGGTGGAAGTACCAGGGGAAGTGATACGGGAAGCCCAACAAGATGGTCGGCAGGGCACGGGCAGAGCGATGGAGCAGGCATCGCCAGCGAAGCGACGTCGTCGGGATGGATGGGATCCTCAGGATGAAGGGGCATGAGCCCGAGGAGATGTGCAGGCTGAGCCGATCGACCAGCCTCCAAGGGAAGTGTGGGGAGTGTAGGGACGGACATTGGCAGCGAATCCCGGAGGGCAAGGACAGCCGCTCGGGGGGCGGAGATGACTGGCCGTTTGGGCAGGGATTTTGGGAATGGTCGGTGTTCGCGATGCTGTGATAGCAGGCGAAGATTGCGCCGACGTACAGTACGCCACGGGTGCGGAAACTCGCTGCAGAGAGCGGAAAAGTCTCGCGGAAGTGGTTGCGCGGCCACGTCAACTGGAAGAGCAGCGCCGAGAGGCTGTTGGTGGATATAGCCATGGGGGTTCAAGACGATGCCGTGCGGATGGCGAATACCACGGAACTGGTGCTGCCAGGCTTTCTCGATTGAGAGCGCGAGGACGGGGTAATTGACTGATGGACTGGGATTGCTTACGAGCGGTGGATGTGACTGTTTCTCCTCAGCTCGTAGTGCTGCCTCTGCTTTCCTTCTCTTTGTCCTCTCTCGTGCCCAAGGTTTCGGCATGTCACAATTGACACGTCACGGAAAAGTGGGCGATGTGCGGGAATGTGCGTTAAAAACGCGGTCGATGCGAGTGCCGTGCCGGGTAAAGCGAACGAGTCGATGGGTGGATGGGGGGTAGGTCGAAAGAGTCAGGGAAAAAAGCGGCGGGAAATCTGCTAGCAGCAGATGCGAGAAAAGTCGAGACAAGGGGGAGAGACGCTGCTCTCGGATCGCGCGAAGCCTATCTGGGCCAAAGGACGCGTGGGAAGGGCGAATCGCACTCCAATCACCAAATGGAGAGAGCCTACGGCCTCTCAGGGGGGATGAACCAGCGGGGCTCGCAGCGGGAGGGTGGAAGCAGGAAGGAAAACCCAATGTGATTGCCGACTACAAGCTTCTGAACCTAACAACTACAAACCGGCTCTCACATCCCATGAGAGCCGCCAGGCACACCACAGCGTGGTGCCTCTTGCCTGAAGTTTTTATGCTCAACGCTGAGCAGTCTGCCGATAAGGCCGACGCACGCAATACAGGTGACGCTCACCAGGAAAAAAACGAACATTGAAGTGCCTTGGGTTGGTGCAGGTCCGATTCGTAGGGTGTGAAGGCGGTGGGATAGATTTTATCCGAAAGTGAGTCAGTCCACAGCAGTACGATTTCAGTAAGATGGAGAGCATAACCATAACACCTGATTAGAAGGGCAGTTCCCGCTGGCAGGCCTCCAGGGCCACATTCCGCACTCAAAAGATGTTGCTCGACTCTTAACGAACAAGATCCGCAGAACAGTCTGAACTTACTCTAGTTCTCCCTACCACAGTCCCCACGCATGAGAAATGCATTCTCCTCCGAACAATTTACAAACCAAAGATACCTGCGCGCAGAGAGATCAGCCTTCCTGACACTTCGGACGGAGAAAGATACGCGCGTACTCGTACCTCTACCAATAGCCTCTCCAATCCGCAACCGCAGGCTTCCCTGTCTTTGCGTTCATAAGCACCACCTCGAGAGCCGGTAGCGCTCGTAACCGCATTCCAGCGCCCTTCATGCGCAGTCGACCCCGATAGACCGCGACAAGGTACAACGGGCGCACACCCCCGTCGAGGGAAGACTTACTCTGTGATTCAGAATAGATGGATCCCCTACACCGCGACGCCACCATGTCGACGAAGGCGTCGCGATCCAGCAAGTCGTCGAAATCCGCCCACCACAGCGACCCAAGACGGTGGCACATGCGTTCTGGGCCGGTGCGCGCGAGGGCGGCGACGATATCCGACGGTGGGGTGTGCAGATCCATCGCAAGGGCGGTGAGTCCGCGCGTCTGCTGCAGGATCGCAAGAACGTCTGGCGAATGGGCACTGCACTCCGCAAGAGTGAGCTCGGCGAGTGATGCAGTACGCCCGGACCGATGCAAGAACGGAAGAACATGCTCGACCGAGCGGCAGACATGGAGTGCATCCAGCACCGGCGCAACGAGGAAATCCAGAAATTCCGAATGAGAGATAGCGAGGCGTCGGAGGCAAGGAAGTGTCACGACAGTCTTTGTGGCCAACGCGCTGTAGGGGGTGGGACCAAGTGGCCCAAATTCCATATCGCACTCCACAAGATTTGAGGCAGCGGACAGCACACGGAGGCGCGTGGTGACGTCGGGATATATGGCCTTGTAGGTGGCGAGTTGCCCATATGGCAGGGGAACATTCGCTACGGTCGATACGCCGCAATCTCCAAGGACTACACGACGCAGTCTCGGCGCATCACGGAAGAAGTCGTATTTTCTGAGATATGGTACGCCCCGGCCGGTGAACACCAACTCTTCGAGGAGAGGAAGTGAATCTCGGTGCAGAGCGCCAAAGGCTGGATGCGGTCCACAGGCGTCGTCAAACTCCATGTGGAGCGTGCGCCAGCGGGCGCTGTGCAGCACGAGCGTGGCAAGGAAGCGGCCGAAGGGCGTCTCACGGTGAGAGCGCTGGCCAGAGGTGAAACGGATGAGTAAATTCAAGGGGGCGTTTGCCGTGCGCGCGAGCTGCGTGTGAAGGAGGGTGGCCTGGCGTGTCGACAGGACAGTCGAGATATTGATCCCAACCCATAAAGTAGGCAACGACTCAGCCAATTGGCGCCAGTAGGAGCAGACTTGGCCAAAGATCCACGGTCCGCCGAGTATCCACGCCGGATTCCACGGGTCCCGCCAGCCGTTACGACCAACTACAGGGACGATTGGTGAGGTGGGAGTCCGCGTAGCTAAGGAAAGGGTGAAGATGTAGCACAGCAGTTCTGGCGGGATCAACGTGTTGACGAGGTGTTGTATGGCGGTCAGAATGCACTTTTAATCAAATCACTATAAAATGTATGTTTTCATCGTAAAATGTCGAAATTGCACTTACAATGTTGAGCAAACACAACTTCATTCACTTTGAGAGTGAGAAGCTTCAGTTAGCTAAAAGTCCACGGGTCTCAAAAGTTGTGTAAACTTTCTGTTCGAGAAAGTTTGTATAAAATGTCTGAAAACCAAAGTTTGTGTAAAGTTGAGTGCCGTAGAATTGTATAAAGTCGGTGGTGAAGACTTCGTATAAAGTTTGTGTGGCAGTATCGCTGATGGGTGGCGGTGCTGGCAGAGTACGGATCAATTCGGCGCATTCGGCATCAAACCCTTCCCTCCGTCTATCGATTTGAATTCCTCCGGGAGTCGAATCCGGGAGCTGGAGAGGGTAGCATTACTGATCTGAATCCCATCCACGGTGGTGCTAATGACCCCAAAACATGTCCTTATCCGGCCCGTGATGCCATCACTCTCCCATCGGTGATACCGCCGGGCTCACTTATTACAAAGTCTTCACGGCGACTATGCACAATTCTTCCCAAAGACTTTATACACCTGAACCTCGGCTCAACTTTATACAATTTTGGTTTTTCAGACATCTTATACAAAGTTTCTTGGACAGAAAGTATATACAAAGTTCGAGCTCCGAAGTTAAAATACACAGTCTCGATGTTGTTGAATGAACAGAGGCTTTCCCGCCCGAACTGAATAAAGTTGTGTTTTTCCAACTTTGTAAGTGAAATTTCCACATTTTGCGATCGAAACTCAGAGTTTATAACAATTTTATTACAGGAGTTCCTGAAAATAATGGCAAACACAATTTTTATTTTTATGATTCTCAAAAAGGAAATTCTTGTGTATTCCTTTCCTTTCTCTGTCTCTCACCCATGCCGAAGGTTCTGAAAGTGGTTCCGGTGTATTGCCATCTGTTCTGTGCGATATTCTAATCCAACAGTGTCATATCGGGCCTTGTAACACCCACAGTCTGCTGTCCTCAAGAAATGTGCAACACTCTGGTCAAAGGTCAAACAGGAGGTCTCTGTGTCCCAGGAAGCCTGCAGATACACAACTTGGAGTAATTGACCCGAGAGATAAGACTGCAAAGAGGCAAATGAAAGGCATACACAAGAATTTCCTTTTCAGGAAGCTCAAAAAAAAAGAAATGTGTTTGCCATTATTTTCAGGAACTCCTGTAAAAGTGCATTCCGACCGCCATAGTGTTGGGCCACATCCAACATGTTCGAGGACTGAGGGCCCAAGTGATGGTAGAGCTTACCGGTACTAGTAGAGCAGAAATCGAGTCAAGCGAATCAAGTGAGAGTCACGTTGGAGTCACGAGATGTGGTGATTGCCGCGCCACGACGCACGCTTGACAATGACTCGGAACATGGCAATCTGGAAAAAGGAAGCGTTCAATCAATCGTCTGATTCCTCTCCGAGGATTGAATGGAGAGAAGCAACTACAATCCCATTTTCACGGGAAGTTTGAGTGCAATAGGGGCAGTCAGAGTAGACGATTCTGCTCTGATTCAGGTGCGATTCTGACAACGATTCTGGCATGATTCTGGAATTAAAAAAGTGCCATAATCGCTCAGAATCGTGACAGAATCAGTGTTCAGTTTTGACCACATTGCTTGCATTCCGATTCTGCTTTGATTATTGGGATGATTAAAGGTACAAAAAAGGCTTTCTGATAACACCGAGTTGTGTTCAGGGCCATGTGTGATAACAAACCAGCCGAAGCAGAAAAAAGGCCCGGGATGAAAGCAGGACAAAGATCAAGAAGAGGCGGGATCGGTAGGAGGGGGATGGAGATCAGCCAAGTTGGAGGAAAGCGGGAGCGGCGGCTTGGCGGGAGACGAAAAATAAAGAATGATTAAGCAGGATCACAAGAAAGTGTAGTCGCAAACCAGAATTGAAGTCAACCATAATCGCGAATCGTTTCTTAATCGGCTCCAGAGTCGATTCGACGATTCTGCTCCATTCTGCTCGATTCACGATTCTGGTGATTCTCCCACGATTTGATAATTCCAGAATCGGTGCAGAATCGTTGCCTAGAATCGGCGCAGAATCATCTACTCTGACTGCTCCTAATGGCAGTGGATTCTGCACGGTGAGGAAACGGTGAGAATTGCCAACTGATCACCTCCGTGAATATCTTGTCCAAGAGATGAGAGGCGGTTGAGATCTTCTAGACGGAATCGTGCGGCTGTGTCATAATATGAAAAAAAAAGAGGAGAAGCTAAAATAATACAACACTTTCTTGGCGTTGTATTTTGCCAGCGGATGTCCGCCTGTTAATGTACCTCCAATAAATCTGCGTCTTCCTCGTGCGTAGAAATGACCTGGCCAATCTTTTCCACGAATATATCTGCATGCTCATCCCATGTTCCTCGCTCCGCCGGCAGACCATCCGCAAGAGGCTGCAGACTATCGTGGACGGAGGACTTGTTGCTGCGAAGAGGAATGACATGGTACTGTAACCCATGCGCGCCCGTGAACACCAGTACATGGAGGCCCATGCGCTGGTGACTGCGCTTCGCGCGGGAGACGATACCCATCCACTCTGGGCCGCCAAGATGTTGCTTCGTCTGCGCGCCGCTCAGAGGTTGGATATTGAGTTCAACTTCTCCTTTCGTATAGTTAAAAAAGCATGAGAAAGCCTTCGTCCGGTTGATTGGCCATACAGATTGCCGTCTGGAAGAAAATGGTGATCTTGGAGTCCCTCTTCTGGTAATCGTGGTGGACGAGTGCGCGTAAAAATGATCTAGTGCGCGTAAAAATGATCTGTCTCAGGTGGTGAGATCGAAGTCATTGTTGCCTATGCCGCCTAATTGTGACGAGTTTAGACAGTGAATCAGGGATGCCGCATGGCACGCACGAAGAGATAGAGTCCCGCGGAGCAGTAGTATAGACTAAGACAGCCGGAGCACCTCCGGAAAGCGGGCTTGTCTCGTATTTGGCCGCACTATCATGAACATTCAGATGAACGCGGGGACTGAGCAGCACAATAATCACCTGCGGATTGTCGCAAGCCCGCATTGAGGGCGTCTTCCCGTTCTTGTACGAATGGAGAAGGTTGATGCGGTCCTCTGCCAACCCGCAAAACTGCACCCACTGGTTGTATATCCGCGACCTTTTGAATGTATCTCCGCAGGCCAACCCATCCACGTCGTTCAGCCCAATTTCCAGGGAGACTAAGACCACCGGATATAAGGTGGTGGAATCAGGGTCACCAGAAAGAATTCAAGGAATCTGTGCAAGCGTGCGGCGTGGGGACTTCCAGAACAGATCACAATTGCCCGGGGCAACCGGGATCCTAGGGCGTCCGAAAGACGCTGTATCTTCACAGGCTTTGCAATCAATATGGATCCGAGGATCCTGAAGCATTTGTCAAGTGCGGATGGGGTCAAGGAGGCCGTGGTTCCTCCCAAGACGCACAGAATATTCGTGAGAGCCGGAACAATATTGCGAGAGACAAGAGCGGTTCCGATAGGCCCCAACGGGCTCGTAAAGGCGTCGTAGTCGTGAAACGCAGGCTCTATGCGCAATATGAAATCGAGGATCGTGGACGTGAAGACGATGTAATGAAGTCGATTTTGGCCGGGAGCATAGCCTCAAGGTAGCGCACGATAAGATCGGTGAGATAATCCACAGGCCCCCAGCACCGTTAATCAGTTCGGCAAAATTGGTAGGCTCGGTGATTTTAGCGTCCGCTATGAAGCTATACAGCTCAGTGAGTCCGAGCTCTAGTCCAGACGTTGTAGCACGTGAGGCCACGCTTTAGCGACCAGGAATCAGACTCCAGGAGTGGAAAGTATGACCGCGAATGGCTCCACATGATCGGAGAAAGTCTCCGCAAAGACCAGGAATTCAAAGCAGAACGACGGCATATGCGGGAGGTGCTCGCGATATACGTGCAGAAAGTGTATCCAGGGCCATACAAGAGGCCAGTTGTCGGAGCCAATGCCGGGGGGCATTTTCATGGCGTAGAGGGAAAGGAGCGACAGAGCCCTGCCGATGCAGCTTTCAGCAGCAGCCGAAGGGTTCTCCGTGTCATAGTGATCCAAGTCCGGTACGGTCGCGGGGTTGAGTTTGATGCAGAAAACAGGCAACATGAGGAGGCTCTGCTCCTCCGTGGCAGTTTCAAGCCTGAGGTATATCTGGACGCGTCGAATATCGTAAGCCTGTGCCGCTCTCTGGGAGAATTGAGTGACAACAGTTAGCCATTGGAGTTAAGTAGTCTTACCCGCACAGAGGGGGATAGGCGACTCAGCTTGTCGAGTCGAAGAGCGGGATGCATTGTGGTCGGGCAATGGTCGGGAGTAAAATGTGGCGACACCATCAGATCATGATGGGATGATCGATGGCGCAGATGGCCGATTCGCACGGTTACAAGGCGAGGTTCAGGACGAGATCAAAACGAGATAAGCTCCGGCGCATTCAACAAGTTTTCCGAGAGGACAGTCTGAGGAACGTAGATACTGTATTGAATGGCCCGGCTTGTGCGCCCGTTCCATGAGCTCGGAAACTGTTTCGATAGCAGGCTGAAGGTACACGTGCTTGCGAGATTGAACCCGAGCGCGACGAGGAACCAGCATACGTAGAACGAGCCAAACACAATTTTGTCAGTGGCGAGTAGGACAAGTGTTAGGACGAGGCCGGCGATTCCGATGGCGGAGCCCGTCACCAGTGTTACACGGTCTTGTAAGCGCGGGGCGAAGCGCACATTCGCGAGGAGAAAGGGTATTGTCGCGACGCCGCCCAGGCCAATGAAGTTTCCTGCGGCATATGGCGAGTAGTGAAACACCGAGGCAGTAAATATGGGGATGTTGGCCTCCCAGGCGCCGAGAATGAAGAAGCAGGTCATGGCGTCCCAGCACATGGAGACAATGATGCCCCACTGTGTTGTCGTGAGTTGGCGGAAGCCGTAATCCTCTGGATGCGGCACAACAGGGCCCGCAGGATCCTCCCCTGAAGGACGTTTTGGCACGTCCTTGAACAAGCACATGCTCAAAATCGCGAAGCAGGACGTAAAAGAGGCGGTGACCCATCCGGGGCTGTGGAGGTCAGATCGGATAGCTCGTTGGATACTCGAACATACCTCGTATATCCGTTGAACACATTGTTTGGGAATCCCACTTTGAAAAGAACTCCACCGACAAAGGGGCCTGCGCTAAATCCAAATGCCTGTCCAAGGACAAGCCAGCTCGCCAAAGCTGTCCTCCTTCGGATACCAATAACACGAGAGTCTGTATCTCATCTTAGAAACACGGTAGAACGTAACGTGATGAGACGCCACCTGAGCAATATTTCTTGATGTACATGAAGCCCGTGAACCCAAGGCCGGATACAATACGGCCAATTAGTATCAAGTAAAGAAATTTAGCTGGGTAGGCCAGAGCGTGCAAAATATTGCCAAGGATGGTGGTCACGAAGGCGACAAGGAGTGGACGTGTGTAGCGTCCTTCGATTTGGTCAGACCTTCGTTATGGAAATAAATATCGGGATGTTGACCTTCGTCGTACTTGGTTAAAGGAAAAATGGCAAGACCAGCGAAGAGGGTGGGAATCCCAATGGTGATACCAGAGAATACTGCAGTACCACCAAGATACTCTGCGTAAGACGCAGCAGAGGAGACTGGCAGGAAAAACGCGAACTTGGATGCATCAGAAGGATGTACACACGCATTGGTGCTGCCTACACACCTGGAGTAAAGCGTTTGTGGCGATCATAATGCATAAGGATCCCCGACTCGGAAGCCGCAGCTCTGGGTCCTCCGCGGGAGGCGTGTTGCCTCGGGCATGCATTGGGATTTCATCTGCCGGGGTCGAACGCGCCACGGGATGGATGGTGAGGCTAGATCGTGCAGGCGCTGTGGCACTGGACTTTGATACATCCCAGGATGGAGCTTCTCCAAATCCACGGTGGACGACAAAGTCGACAGTGGCAGCTGTGGAAAGTGACATGGAAGAAGAGCAAGAAGTAGGTAGGCGCGGCGACTCCCCGACTGACAAAGACCCCAGTTCCCCGCGGCAACTGTCAGACTGCTGCCGACGCGTGCCGAAAATCAAACATCGTGAAATTTGTTCGCCTTCCTCTCAGACAAGGAGGAAATAACCCATGGCCATAGATTGGAGAATCTTACGGAAAGATTTTGGAGCAATTGAATGGATTGTAGTTGGACTGGAGTGAGGATCGAGCCCTCTCTCCAGCCGACTCAATGCTAGGCTATTTCGAGTTCAGCGGGAAGCGGAGATGTATCGCCAGGGTTATGCCTCGGGTAGTCGACCTCTGCTACTTACTGGTGTAAGGCCCACTCCGAGACCACGAGGAGCGCGGACGATTTCCGAGGACTTTGTCTCAACCAAGGGTCAAGATATACATCGCGCCCAGTTCCACCCATATCACCGTGATTCTATGCGTACCTTAGTTCCGAATACCCGGGATCAAACCGAATCACAAGACGAATCACCGTCAACGGTGGAAAGTAGTCCATAGTCCTTCCCAAGTAACCAACCCACGTACTGCGTTGTTTGAACGTATTCAAGTTTTCCTGCACGTAACGCAAGTCCGAGATGTCCCGGATTCATCTGAGACATCCATTAATCCTGTCTACATTGTGTCTGAAATCCGGACCTCCGCGATGCGTGCGACAAACAATTTCCTGGAATAGAATTATTATGTGTGTTTCGGTCGGTCTCAAACGGAGATGACTTGCCAGCGTCTCGCCCAACATCCGAGTCTTCGGACTCGGTACTACAGTACAGCGCTATTCCATGATAGTTACCACTACAACTCAGGGGAGGGGTAACCGTTTTACGCCGGGAATTTGACGTGGTCCTGCTCACGGTCGGGGAACTTTTTCATCAGGATACATCTTGAACTCTACGTGTGGCCTATGATGTTACGGGGCTGGTATGGCTCTTCCAAATACTCCATCTCCTCTTTCGTGAGTTTGATATCGATGGCGCCTACATACGCGTGGATGAGCAAGTTGGACTCAAATAACAATGAGACAAACAACTGACCAAGAAGGTCTTTGAGATTCTCGAGCGAAGTGGTCCCTATTACAGGAGCACTGACACCTAAAGCAGGAGGCATAGGATGTATTATTGACTTGACCGATAAGGCACTGGAACGAACATTCACGGCCCATCGACCACGCGAGGCCAATTTGCGCCATACTCACGCCCCTTTGCTTGGACAGCTCTTCAACTCTATAACGAAGATGAAAGAGAGACTATGCGGCGTGCACTTGAGGACTTACCGATCAACGATGACTTTGTCTGAGTCAAATTGCGTATATTTGTTGATCATCCTAATTGGCGACTGAGTATAGGAATGAACATCTTGGATGGCTTCACGGCGCACCGGTCAATTTGACTGCGGCGTGTTTGCTCCCCGAATGGGCGAGTTAGCAACCCGCGCGCAAGCGGAGACCACGGAATGGACCCAACACCGAACATCTGCGGGATCTACGTGAGCACTGGGCAATCGGAAGCGCGGGAAAATGACCTGGAGAGTTGGGATCATTTCACGCTCCTCCTCGCGATACAGCAAGCTGTAGTTGTGTTGCATGGAAATGAACGGAGTGAGCTTATTTGCGAGAGCATAGCCTGAGTTAAAGACTGGTCAGCCTGGAACACAATCTTCTAACAATCTTGCTGACTTTGCATTGCGTGGACTGATAGTCAAGTTATGAAAGAACAACTTGGAAGTCGGAGGGAAACGGCAGCGTACACTGATATGCCCAGCAGGACGACATGCCAATGTATCGAACATATCCAGCTTTCACGACGTCGTGTAGTGCCTCCATCTGCAGAAAATGAGAACAGACGTTGAGCTATACACAGAACGTCCACAGACCGTTTCCGAGATGGGGGTATCAGGGTCAAAGCGGTGACCTAACTATCATGAGACGTCGCATCTGCACAAGGCCAGGAGTTTCGCACATTGAAGGACGTCGATGTAGTCCAACTGCAAGCGCTCCAAACTGTGCTTCACTGAATCAAAAATATGCTTTGGAATCTATCAGTAACAGGGCAACCCCAACGACGAACTGAACACCTTTCGACTAAGCCCCCGCTGATTGACATATCCCGCCGCATCTAGATCAGCCACTCCGAGCACCGACTTCTCTGTCTTCCCAACCGCATAGAATACCTGAGGGCATGTGTCGGTGGGGAAGGCAACGGGAGCAGACAGTTATGAGTGAGGTCGTTCACCTTGGTCATGACAACAATCCCCTCCCGCGGAAACCCGAGCTGGCGAATTGCCTTTCCCAGGATGATCTCTGACCGACCGTTGGAATACATCTGCACGAGGTAGTCAAAGATCAGGTTGAATGCAAAGATGAATGTCAAGGGCACGTTTGCTGTATCGAAGGTATTGATCCCTGCCTCGTACCTGGCGGGGCCTCAGTCTAAACCAATACTCTGGGAACATATACGTACGCGAACTTGATGTGTTGAATGGCCTCCTCCTCGGGAAGAACCCAGTTTTGCCACTCAGGCGTCCCATAGGACATCATTCCCAGGACGATTTTGGAGATCTTGAGCCCGGAGGTCCCGAGGCGGACTGCGAAGCGTCAGACTCAAACCGCCACGCAGTGACGAAGGGCGTACCATATGGCATATTGTTTACCGCTGCAGCCATAGTGGGGTGAGACATGGAGGGGATCAATGACGAGGTTGGCTTTAAACGTTTGGGCTGATGCCGTACCACCCGATCCGATTAGTCCGGGACCAAAATTGAACTCCATACAAACTCCATAAGCCGAAGTTGGCCGGAGCAAAATTGAACACACATCAATAAAATGTCTTCTCGACAATTGGAGAGTCTTTCGTTCTAGAAATTTGTTACGTACCGGATCTCAGGGTCGGCGCAGTTCATACGAACTTTTTTCTTCCTCTGTAACGTGTATATTAAGATTTTCATGATGGACCAATTTGTCTACTAAAGTTCTCATGTAAACAGTTTCTGTCAAGCAGCCGCGGTGACTTGATCGACTATCCCTGCGCGATTGTGGCGCTGGTGCTCGTAGGGGCTGCCCTTCTGGTACTCTGCGTACAGCGGCCACGACGGACCCATCCAGGTAACCAGCTCGCTGTGATCCTAGAGTATGATTTCAAAATCAAATTCTGACGTGAGGCAAAGCAAGAAATACCCTGTATTTATCGTCGGTGATAGGGTGAATAAGTACCGAGAGCGGGCCCCGGTGTACGACCATCCACGAGAACAAGGCCCCTGTCTCGTGCGGGGTAGACGTTCCAATCTATAACCATTGTTGAGTGCAACTCTTTCGTCCACATGCCGGAGTGCATACCTCAAACATCGCAGTTGGATGACTAGAGATCGGTGTGTAAACACTCGCATCTGGGGAGCTTGAATAAAAATGAAGACTCACGGGCCCATAGGCTCATCCCAGAGCTTGTAAATCTTGAGCTGGATGCTCGTCAGCCGATTGGAGATCGAATGAGGTCTCGCCGCCTCACCTCCGGAAACTCTCTTCTAATGCGCTCATGGAGCTCGCGCGCGTACTTTGTCTCCATCGCACTGCTGGGGCGGTAGTAGACTAGCAATACTTGTCAGGAGATTACGAGTATGTGAAGCGGAGAGACTCACTGTGGAAATCAAATCCGTTGGTCTGTTGGTTGATTGGAGGCACAAATCTCTCGTACGCGGAGGAACGGGGGGCGGGAGGGTTGTAAAGAGCTTGGCCGTCCTTTCCCAAAACATTTGGGAGGGGTTCGGCATTTTCGTAGCCTGCGAGAGGGGACGACCACTTTGAAGCCATGTTGACTTTGCACGAGGAGGCCTCTGATTTTCCTTATAAGCTTCGGATGAGACCATTTCCCAATTCAGCTCAATAGCTTCCACGGAGGTAACGTCTCCCATCAGTCATTGAAAAAAAAGCAAGGAATAATTGCTCCTTTCGTTGATCTCCGGCAAAAGCGCAAGCAAATGCGCATGGGAATGCAGTGGAGCAGGGTGGATGCAAGTATTAATCTCGGAGTCCGTTGTGGGCCGGCGGAGGGGATGTTTGAATCTAAGTTTACGCTCTTCCACGCCGGAAGCGCTCGGCAAGTGAGAATCAATGAAAGACTATGTTGAAATCCCCACGTAGCAGGAGAGGTGGGACCCCGCGGCCCCATTGCAAAGACTGTATTGACTCTGGACCTCTATTCAAACGCTATTACGGAGCAATCTTTCCCGGCAAAAATGACGAATCCGCTTCCCATCGCGAAGTGAAGTTTTGTTCGTACCACTCAGCATCATGCGCAATGAGAACTCGTACCCGGGGAAGCGAGAGTAATTTCCGGGCTCTACCAATGTCGACGGCGGCCTGGACTGGGTCCGCATGTGCACACCGTGGAGCCCCATCCGCGTCAACAACCGCAATGTCTTTTTCGCCGGTCAGAAGCCGCGTGTCGTGGGCGATGTCTCCGCCGAGGAATATCCAATCCCCGTCGCTTGAAGTGCGCGCGAGCACCGTGATGTGTCCCACGCAGTGGCCCGGAGTGTCAACGAGATAAACGCTCCCATCCCTGTACAAGTCCATCGCTTTCGGAAACGGCCCAATCGCCGTTGAAAAATCGTTACAGGTGAGAAACCTCGCACGATCCGCCGGTACAGTGTCTGCCAAAATCTTCGATTTCTCGTCCAGAGGGTATCCAGTCGCCATTGCGTCTTGCGATCCAGGCCCCAGGATGAACGTTGCCTTCTGGAATGGCGTAGAATTGCCTATGCTGCAGTGCACTTCAGTGGGAATCTGACACGCCATAAACTACGTACTGATCAAAATGGACGTGGCTTAGAACAACGGTCTGGACTTGTGCGGGATTTACACCGCCTCCCGCGCAGGACTCAGCAACGTCCTGTGGGACCTCGACACGCATCGTGTCCCTGATCAGGGTGCGCACCAACGGTGGGTAAGATTCTACGTCACGGCGTAGCCCTAAATCAAAGACGAAGTGGCGGTCTGAGTGCGAATGTTGCACGAAGAATGCGAGGGAGGGGCAGGCGCGCGTGCTCGTGGATTCACCTGCGACGAACCTATCGAGAGGCAGATGAATAATTCCCGCCTCCAGGGCGGAGACGTTCACGAAAGACTGGTCAGAACGTGGCTGAGGGAGAGCAGGGAAGTCCATGGAGACCGAATTGCCCGGCGGCAGCAAATGTATTGTATTTAAGTATCATGTTACGCAAACCGCGCGCTAGTCACCCGCGCTTATCATGAGAAGGACCAAGGTAGCCATCCCGATTGGGAAACATAAGTTCGCCGCCTTCCCCATTGCGCTATCAAAGTTTGATAGGTTGGGTTACCACGGTTCGTTATTGTCGCGCTTCAGTGGAGTATTTTCCCGTCCTCATAATACCAACATCCCGATCGAATGGGGGTTCAAAGCCCTCATGGCCGAGCTCCGATGAAGGTATCCACCCTACCCCGAGGAGTTATTAATTCATCGCCATGGTGTGCCATATTGAACTAATGCGCCATAAGGGCAACCTTGCCGGCAATTAAACAATCGAATCAAGTAGCCAGCGTTCTGCTTCCAGTGTATTCTTCATAGGCTTTATTTTCAGACAAAGTCCCCAGCCGAGACGACGTTCCGTGTGTGAGCGCAATTGTCACGGAGTCACGAACCCAATATATGACCGGCGGGCGTGAAGAAATTGCGTTCAACAATACAATGTCAAGACCATCATTCAGTATCTACACCTTGTCTCTCGGAAAGCACATTGACTTGTCGCTGCGTTTGAAGACCGCGGCAGAAGTAGGATTCACGCACATTGAGCTGGATACCGACGACTGGTATGTCCCTGGGCCCGGGGATGAACAAGCTAGCTCTACTCACTCCGCGTTCGTTAGGTACGCATATGCCGAGTCCTACCGCAGGGCGCAAGGTCTCGATATACAAGAAGATCACCACACTTTTGCTGCCCATGCGTTGGCTACTCAGCTTAGCGTATTAGGGCTCAAAGTCCTATGCATTCAACCATTCCGCCACTTTGAGGGTCTCCTCGATGCAGATGCGCGCGAACATCGTATCGCGGAGGCCCTTGGTTTATTTCGGGCCATGGTCATCCTTGAAACAGACTTGTTCATGATCCCCTCATCATTTCTGGCCGCACATCTCATCTCCCCCGATCGCGACACTATTGCCTTCGACCTACGCACACTGGCGGACCTTGCCTACTCGGTTTCGCCGAAGCTCAGGGTCGGTTATGAGGCTCTTGCTTGGGGCACATACATCAACACCTGGCAGCAGGCATGGGACGTTGTCCAGCGCGTTGGCCGCAGCAACTTCGGGCTCGTCCTTGACAGTTTCAACTTCCTCGGCCGCGTATACGCTGACCCAACACACCCATCTGGTGTCTTGGCCACCGCGAGCTCCGAGCTCCGACTCTCCCTTGCAGAGCTTGTCGCGACTGTTCCCCCGTCACGTATATTCCTCCTCCAGATTGCCGACGGCGCGCGTGTCTCGCCGTCGTTCGACAAGACCGCGCCTCTGCCGCTACTGGCGTGGTCACGCACAAGCCGTCTTTTCCCTGGCGAGCACAACCGCGGTGCTTACTTGCCCGTTGTGGCTTTCATGGAGGCCGTCGTCGGTCGTCTTGGCTTCACCGGCACATGGAGCCTCGAATATTTCAATGCTGACCTCGACCGGCGCTCCGACCCAGCCGGCGTCGCGCGCGAGCTTGCTCAGCGAGGAATGTCGTCGCTATTATGGCTCCACGAGATGTTGAATAAATCCGGCAAGAGTCCGGTGCGCTCATTTTCCTTTGTCTTTTGTCTGGAAAGCTGACGGAGTCGTAGGCATCTGTTCGGTCCGCCCCCAGCGATATGCTACGCGGCACTGTCGTAGCATTGTGACCTGACCCGATTTCCATGACTTATACAGCTGGTTTATGATTACGATGATCGAAGGGGTGGTTGTACAATCACCTAAGTAAGTAGCACTGTGTGTATTCCGTCCGCGAATTAGAAAGCTATACGAACTTGAAAATTGAACCTTCTCCGAATTTCTTCTGTAAAACGCCAGGAAGTGAAATGGCTCAACCGGCTCGAATAAGCCCTTCGGCGGTATTCTGAATCATGAAAGAGCACGGCAGGCGCGTCAATGGCGCAATGACGCGGCGTCAATTCCACTCACCGCCGATAGAGCGGCAAAGCGAGCTATGACCATCCTGACAGTCCACGGCATTTTGGGCGGTTGTGTGGGAGCATGTCGTAAATTGCGCAAGGTTTCGTTCGCCGCGCAGGCTTGTAAGATTCCTGACAAAGGGCTGATGTGCGTGCATGGTGCAGCAGCACCGAGGGTACAGTTGTCCCATACAGTTGGAACCGGAAACACAACGCGAAGTGCCATGTTTTCCCAAACTCCACGAACTGATCATATTACTCACCACTTTATGTTTCCCATACATCCTGAACCCAGAGAACGCCGGGGCGAACTCCACAGTTACGACGCCCGCATTTTGTGGTAATTCCCGCCCCGAATGGGGCCCAGAATAAGTTGTGTGATAACTCCCCGCGGATATGGATCAACCTTGCGCGCTACCGAAGATTGGAATCAGAACTCAGACCTACGGATGCTGTTTAAGTTACCGTCCGCGTCTGGGAGAGACTAATCGAGTTCCGTCAATATTTGCGGAGACCACACCGTGCTTCAACTGCGGCCGAGGTTCCAGAGCGACTTCTAGATTTAGATTTGAATAACATCACCAGGTGCACAAAGCACTGGCAGCACCATCGGCGGTATTTGCTATGCGCGAAGGCACACAGGCGGATGGCAATACCGTCGAGATTGGGTCCGCCCCCAAGTCAGACGGCGTCGTTGTGTCGAGCTGATTGTCATCGATGATGAAAACCTTCAAATTCCGCTACAAGGAATACCATGTAAGCTGTCGTTCAATTGCCAAAACGCAAAGCTGTCGTCGCACATTTCAAAGATACAACCTCTGTCCAGCTCCGTCAGTGGAAATTTGAAGTGCCGACGTGCACGCGCACCAGCAGGACTTGGTACGAAGGATCATGGATTCCAGGTTGACCCAGGATGTTCACCTCACCTTCAAAATAAATACAGATACAAGCTCAATCCCAGGTCTCGCCGCGGGCATGCATACAGTGGTCCTACCACTTCAATTCTAGGGCCATTGCACTGGATGGGCCCGGAGTATACGGTCGCGAGGGAACCTGGTGAATGCCGAGGTACACCGGATGCTAATGGTGCCGGTGAGTTGAAAGAAGCAGTGCATAATGCGCACGCACACTAACGATCGCAATCAAATGGTCTGGCAGACGAGGACTTGGAGTTCATGTCCCGCCACCGAGTCGAACGGGGCCCTTCGGCGCGCAGGCCCAAGAGGGACATTGCTATCAAGTGCGGAATTGCGCCGCACACCAGGAGGACTTGTACTCTCGTAGGCCAATCTCCCAACCTTGATTTGGCCGTTGGATCAATGTTCAACTCGGTCGCTGCTAAAGGTGAACGTCACCTTCAATCGTCATATCCCACCCCCGAGTCGAACGGAGTCCTTCAGCCACAATCGCATCTCGCCATTGTCACTTAGTGCCGACGTACGCCGCGCACCAGCAGGACTTGGTAGTGGTGTATTGCCCATGCTTGATTTGTCCTTTGTACCGGATGTTCAACTCAGTCATTTTCAGAAAGAAAAAACCGCTTCGATTCTAGTGTCCCCCCGAATTAGACGGGCATAAATGCTCGTGAGGGAGCCACATAGTGGCGAACGTGCCATTGGGCTTGCTTGGTGTTAGTTTGAACAGGCGTGTAATATAACAAGTCCACGCACGGTACGTCGACAGTCCTCCTCATCCGCGGCCTGATACCCAACAAGCCATAGAGAAACACGCAGATCCCGGCGGAAATTCGCTGCTAATAGTATCAGTAGAAAGTCTAGCCCCGCGGGTGGTCTACCGTTTCTTGGGTTCAGTCCTCCGCACATACAGCAGCACGAGGAGGGATTGACGAGGGCACGGGTAAGGCTAAGGCTAAGGCTACGACCAAACACGAAAGCGCACCTTTGGCTTGAGCAGAGTCCATAAAAACAGCACATGCAGTACGCTCTGCAGCGTGGCGTGTGTGGTCGTTGTGAATAGGAACGCGACCCGGTGAAGGCGGATATAACTGTGAGCGGGCTTCAGTCTGAGTGTAGAGAAAAAAGAAGGGGATGAGGAGATGAAGATAGAAACAAGAAATCAACGAGAAGAGCCCCCTCCCCTTCCTCCTCTCCCCATTCTTTCTGTGCGGAAACCGTACAAAAACAGCGGCGCACCTGGCTCGATGTTAGAACTCTTTGTACCTCTCCCTCAGCCTCTTCGCACCGTACATACTCGCCGTACCTGAACTGCGGCGCAACCGTAATTAACGGCGTGCACGATGCACACCATGTCACCCTTCATTAGTGCGGCGAGCGTCGCGGGCAGCAGCCGCGTCAGCACCGCGCGCTTCGTCTGCCCCCTCACCTTCGCCTCTGACCCACCAGCAGGCGAGCGCGTGGATGAACGGTGGGGAGCGTATCTCGGCGTAGAATTCTCGCCTGACATCGTGCGGCGCAGGAAGCTGATGTAAATCGAAAGGAGGGAGACTCGCGCGATAATGTGCGCCGTTTGAGGAGCGTCAGACCCAAACGCGCCAACTGACTGTGCACATAATCCAGCACAAACAAAAAAAAAGAATGATAGTGGAGGAAGACTCACGATGCCACTGCAATCCGCTCTTGATCCGCTCCCTCGTCCTGCCACTGCCATCCTGCAGCCTGGCGCGATCCTTCACGATCTTTCTGATTCCTTCGGTCGCAAAGGCAATCAGTGTGGCTGCGATGGGTTGCCGTGCGATATGAGCCAGAGACGACAGACGAGAATCGAGGTGACGGATAAGGAGAAAGATTGTGTTTGTTAGGCAACGGGGTTCAAAGATTGCATGACCAAACAGGTCAGGCTTGCTCTTGACTTCCATCACCGTTCGCGCCATGGCCTCACAGACTGCAGCGGCGAATACAGCACTTGCTCTTTCCAAACGATCCTTCTGTGCCGATGGGTATCTGCCCGCCAGCGCCACGCTTGCTCAGCTGGATCAAAGCTGGAATCCAATTGCGAATCGCGATTCGCGCGACTGGCGGGGCCGGGCTCTGCCGCCGGGCTTGACCCGAATCCGATTGTGGGCTTTGATACTGGGCTTATCCAAATTTGTTCCGATTTGCACAATCAGTTCGAACCTTACTGCGTGGCAAATCTGCAATCGTGCTGTCGAGCTCCATCCACACCACTCGTGCCCCGGATGCAATACGATCCACACTGGGCAAGACTGGAGAGATACTTACATCATTTCTGTGTTGCAACGCTGCTGTCTGTGATAACAACCCGCACCCACATCTTGCCTCAAGGACACAAATGGCGAGATGGCGTAGCGGTCCTTGGCGATGAGTTTTCCCCTTCGATCTGCCGTTCCAACTCCGGCGGGGAGCGCTTTCTGCTCAGAGCAATGACCGCAGGCTGGTTTGGCCGAAGCCCAAGTGATTATTTGCGACACTGTCTGCGGCGAAAATCTTGAATTCGGTCCGAAAGAAATCCCTGTGAAAGCGTTTCTCTAACTCCTTATTTCTGATAAACCCATCCTCGAATGCTGAGTATCCTGAGGCGCCCGCGTCCCAGTAGAGGGCGGAACAACACCGGAACAGTACTGAAGCTATTGATAGCCAACAGATTGACGCCCAAGCATCACGCGACGTGGCGTGCTTCTTAAGCAGCACCCACCATGTACACACAGAGGGCGAACCCACGCACTGGCATTGCGCAAGCTATGCTACCCAGCGGAGGTGGTGGAGGTAAGGCAGTCCTCTCTTTTCCCGGACAAACATTTTAACAAGGGCGTGAAGGGACGGGTCGCGGTGCACAGTCGGCAAAGACACTGACGCTCAGCGATGTGTATAGTCTCGTCGTAAAACTGGATGCACGGCTGGCTGCTCAGGAGAAGAAGTTGGTGGCCCAAGACGAAAAAATCACAGTCCTTCAGCGAGAGAACTCTGAACTTTGGCAGGAGATTCATCGGGTGAGCAATGACCCCAACAGTGCGCGAAGCTTACTAAAACGATGCCTAGTTGAAAGGACCCCGTTTCCCTCTTGAAATATTTCTGTCAATTGTGGATTTCGCCCGGGATGACAGGGAGACCCTCAAAACCTTCTCCTTGGTTTGCAAGAGCTGGATGCCAATCACACGCGATGTTCTCTTCGCCAAGATCTCGCTGCATGCGGCGTTCTGGTGCGTCAAGATTCAACCGGGACCGATTCTCAACAGTCCGCACTGCACCGTCTTTCCCTACATCCGAACGATTAGCATCAATGGCAGCCTGGATGATGGATCTTCTGATCCCAATGCGTTCCGAAATCCATGGTGGATGGAGGCCTTCCTGGTTCATATGCCCAAACTCACTGCCTTGACCTCATTGGAGCTTATCTCACTGATACCATGGGACCTGGATTGTATTGAACGTGCCATGGTCCCGTCAAAGAAACGACAGATCCGGGCACTGGATATACACTCCCCCGAGTTCTTCACAATCTCACAGATTGCGGTCTTTATATCAAAGTTTCCGGAGCTCACAACACTCGTCTGCGGAGAGATGTATGAATATTGGAAGGCCGATGCACTGCGAGATTTACTGGGAGCAAACGAGCCATTGGTTGCACCCCCCTCTAGCATAAGAAAGCTCGTGCTCGACGCAACCGATCTTTCACACCTCCCATCGACTATCCTGAAGTGGTTCACTGATCTCCATCTGGGCGTTATCGAATCATTCGTCGCAGGCAATCTTCCAGCCTCACACCCGGCTGAATGCAGAGCCTTCGTTGGTCGCTTCGGAGTTCATCTTTCTCATACTGTACTGTCGATTCACGGCTGTGATGATGCCGCAGGTGAGAAATACATTCCTCGTCAGCCGATATTCATTTAGATCTTTTCATTACAGTTCGATTCTTGGACTCGAAATATCTTACCATGTTCAGTCAGCTCAAATTCATCGGGATCGAGGTTGATGAGCGTGCAGTACATCACCTTCCGAGGGCGTTTCGGCAGCTACCCCCAGGCATCGAAGACATAACTCTCTGTCTCAGCACTATCGAGGACCCTGACAAGCTATCCCGCCCTGAATGCGCGTCCACCTGTGCCCAACTTGATCGCACTCTCGCGGAAACAAAATTCGCATCCCTTCGCAGCTTGTCCATCACCTTTGGCTATTACATGCGCGCAGATTACGAGGAACGCGCGCGAACAGTATTACCACAGCTTTTTCCTGTTTCCGCGCAAAAGCGGATTCTTACACTGAAAATCGGAATGATCGTACTCCCCTGGTACGACTTCAGCTGCGTATGCGCCCTGCTGCTAACTCGATTCGCGCATAGATGAAGAGCGCTAACGCAAATGCAAAGCCATGTTTCAAGTCAAGCAACGACACTACAAATAGAATTCGTTCGACTCCCCCTCATCGCGCGGGACTGGCGTGGCATTGTGATCTCTGATTGTCGGATTGTAACCTCGCAATGTGTGTGTATATGTAACGAGCTCTGAATGGGCAGTAGGACCCAGAGGACTAGCATATTTCGTTCAAACTGCTCTCAAAAAAAACGGTACCAGCTCAAAAACATGCACCCGAATTTATGCTCTCTGCATTGAAAGTCTGAGTTTCGGCATTGAGGAACGAAGACCGGCGATGCAACGGCTGTTCTCAAAATGCGGACTCTGCTTCCCGAATTTAGTGCATTGGCTGCTGGTATTGGAGCAGTTCAGGCATGCTTCGAGTTCCTTGACTTTCAAGCACAAACTTTTGCTGGCGAGGCAAACACTGTTGAGGAGGTTTGATATGCCATAGTGAGAGAAAGATTCACCAACCTTTTCTTTTATGAGGGATCGGCGCAAAAAAGGAGGAGCTGCCCCTGCAAGGTTCGAACTTGCGATCTCGCGATCTCCAGACAACCTGCAGACGGGGTTAACAGTCGTGCGCCTTCACCAACTGGGCCAAGGGGCAAGCACGGTCTGACAGATGCGGCGGAGAGTTCGCAATTACCTTGGGACGAACTTGATGTTCTCCCGAGGATGGGAGAGTTCATTTTGAGTTCACTATTTACATGCAGTTTCGCATTGCCGCCGTGGGCAGTGACTTCCAAGTGAAGACAGTGCAGTCAGCCAACAGCTCTACGCCTCCAGCATCTACTTACTGGAAGGCTTCCTTATCCGAGATACCCTGAACCAAGTCTGCGGTAACGCCGAACCCCTCCCGAGCATCATGACGGTCGTTTCTTCGCGGTATTTGCCGGACGCATCGCGCCCATTGCTCTGTACAAGATCGGAAGAGGATCATGGTTGATCCCGTCCCGTATCACCTTCTATTCCCAGGTCATGCGTATAAAACTCCGCGGTCCCGTCGCCATAGGCATTTTGCTTTCCCCCACTTGCAGGCAAGATCGTTGACATGGTAGGCAGCCGACATGATGTGAAAGTTCGAATTCTTATTAATATTCGCACAGCCGGCGATGTCCTTCATTTCGATTTTGGTGCTAGTCACTCTGATAGTTTCCCTAGCTGGTCTGTGCCCTCGAATATTGCCCGGCGTATCTTATGCTCACAGACTTTTCGTAGGTTCTACTTTGGCGCAAGGCGGAGACAGTGTGACAGAGGTCACTTTGTGGCAATTCGGCCAGGGCCGCTTGCTCGCCGGGCAGTCCACCCTTCCATTACAGCCTCTGGCCACGGCGAGCGACGGATCCGCAACGATGTACCTCTATCAGGTTCTCAACCCAGCGACCATCACCACGATCATCGACGGGAGTTTTACCACTCAAACTATGCCGTCTGTAGGTGAGCAGCTGTCTTTCTGCCCCACAGCATTCCACTGATGGACTTGTTACAGCTTCACGAACAGTAATTGCCTCTGCATCAGGATGGGTCGAGCCTTTTGGAACCACAGATGCCATCGCGTGCCGACTTGTGAATTCCAAGTTCGGAGAGTGTTTCACAGGCACTGGTACAGCCCCTGCAAACAGTGGTGTGCCAACGCCGGAAAGATTCCGAGTCGCGTTGCCCTCCGAGCCAGGTGAGCAATGTTTCGGGCGGGTACATCGGCATTATGATGATGACACTGACTTTCGATCTGAAGCCAGCTTAGGGCTAGCTACGACCGCCACGCCGAGTCCGACGCAAGCGAAGCACTCCTTGTCAGTGGGCCCGATTGTTGGCGGGGTGATAGGTGGAATCTTTGCGCTTATCTGCCTCATCCTGTGCATCGCACTTTTGTGGCGTCGACGGCGCCAAGTGCAGAAAGTTCAAAAAGAGATCAGCCCGCACGCATTCACTGCTAGACCTTCGAGCGCGGTTTCGTTCGCAGCCGGTCCACAACTGGAACTCGGGCAGGGGATTCCACCACAGAAAGGGGACCGACCTAGCTCGGTTCATCGGCTGGAGGAGGACGAAGAACAGGCGCCTCCTGCGTACGCGCCCGGGCAGCGACTGTTTGTGAGGTAATTCATAGGATCGCATCTTGTTGATGTTAGCAAGTGTTGATCATTTTGAATTCGGACATACTCAATGCGCTGAGGACGGCTATGGGAGTTTGAATTTGTGCCATGCAAATATCTTAGTCCGTCGAGGTAATATTCGAGAGCTAGAAACCAGGGGTTGTGAGTACCATAGGATGAACCAGACGCGTAAAGGAACGTGAGCGTACAACTGATTGGTCTGGATTTCCGTTTCCCGATGAACCCCTCTGCCCGGAACCAAAAGTCTCGCCCCGTGTGCGCTCCGTGGATCCAATCCTCGATGTACTTCAAGCAGATCGCGCCCTATCGCGCCCCAAGCCATGCAGATCCACGCTGTCGCGGAATGCGTCATTAGGCGGAGAGAGCAGTGCCATGCCACAGAGCACCCGGAGTGACGGGCAGATGCGAAGAAGAAAGCGGCACATGGAGATGAATCCGCCCCCGTTGAATGCCAGATGAGTCAGATGGGGGAGTCGGGCGAGGCCACCCCAGACATCCTCATCGACGACAGACAGCATGTCAAATATTTCGAGGTGTGTGATGTGAGCAAAGAACGAGTGCCCAAAGTCGACAAGGTTGGCGTCAGGCCCGAAAAGCGTTTCCACTGCGGCGTGGAGGCGTCTCAACCAGAGTTCACCGAAGCGGGCGACGAGACAAAGCAGGTGCTGTGCTAGTTATCCAAAGATTTTCGACGCTCGCACAGGTGGATAGGACAACGGTCTCTTCTTGAATAGCGAGATGGGATAGCAGTATCTGGCGCACCGTATCGTGTACGAAGGTTTCCCGCGCGTCGTGGAGGTGAGCGTGCCACCCGACTTGGCGAAATTGGCGTGCAGACGCGGGCGATGATCGATGATCCGCTACGACGATAGTTCTGTACAAAAACGGTTCTACCCTGCAAATAGGCAGAAGCATCTCGTTGATATTGACAGACGAGCACCACCGATCGTAAACGAACCATATCTTTACTCGCCAGGCGACCAAAGCAAGCTGCGGAATCGAGCGAGGCGCAGAGGCAGCAGCGACTTCGAATATAATTCGCTCCAGCTCGAAGGGGAGGACGAATGATTCGGGGGGGCCAGGCTCGGAGGGCATCGTGTAGTGTGTCTAGGGGCTGGGTTTATGGCTCGTTGATGGTGGTATGGTGATAGGAGAAGAGATGCTACATACGTGACGTGACTCAGACACGGGTGCGAGTGATTGCCGTGCCTTTGCAAATCCACTTTACGTTCTTGGGAACCAGCTGAGAAGAGAACGCCACAGCGTCAAACACAGTGGTCACACAATGGTACACATAGATGGTAGTACAGATTGCGAATACGTATTTTCTTTACTAGGAATACATTTGTTCAGGCCCGCGAAAGTGATGACGGAAAAAAAGACTGACCACAAAGTACATTTCATCCCTCTGGTTCGCATGAGGCGCCCGGAAGGCGTCGCGGAAGGCACTCAAGTCCTTATCGGCTTCAAAGGGTGAGCCCTGTTTGGTGTCTGGCGCGCCTCCAACTGTTTTGGGGTCAAAGTGAATCCCCCGACGCTCACACACTCGATGCGCATCTGCGAACGAGAGACGTCGATTTTGTGCGGAATCAAGGTGAGATGAGATGGCGTACAGTAAACAGGAGCCGGAATCGACACAGCGGAAGGAGAGCGGGCATAGACATGACAGAGGGCAAATGATAGAGCTTGGATCTGGTCTGGCCTGCAATTACGGTCAGACTTGAGGTGGTCGGAAACGTAAATGAAGATGCTCGCGTAAGATTATTCTCCTACAGCACGATAGAATTGTTAGTGTGCCACTTGACGGCGAGAGGCACGAGAAACGAACGTCATACAACACCTTGATGTGGGTCAGAAGGATGACTACATCCAGAAGGTCGGCGACTCACTGAATAATGGGCAGGCCGACCAGTCCCACGCATTCTGAAGGAACTGTGGCTCTGCAGGAAAAAATCAAGATCCGTGGGGTGTACCACGTCGCGGTCGATGACAGTTCCGGATTGGCAGTTGTCCTTGCTATCGAAAAATCTGGACCAAATGTCAGGACGGCGTATAGGGCGATAGCGCAGACTCACCGCATGTGGTGACGCTTGACCACAATCACGAGTGTAATTTTTGGCCTGACTTTGAACATACCGCATGCCTCTGGAACGATGTTAGCGCGGGTCAAGGAACGAAAGAAAGGTAGGGACTCTTGATTGACGGTAGTTCTTGGAAGGAAGATTAGGGTAATGCGAACGAACAGGTGTCTGCTAACCCCTGTCGAGAACAATTGGGAACTGGTCTTCAGACACGCCGTCTATGTATGAGGTGTTGAGTTACAGCGCAAAGTCGAAAACGATGAAACCACACCGCGGAAGAAAATGAGCCGCTTGGGAACATGGTCCTCCTCCTTGTACAGTGGTCCCTTTGCGACTTCTTTCTCGCCGCGTATGCGCATGTGAGCCTCGAGCAGAACCTTGAGGCGTGTCAATAAAGCCACTGGCGATGAGGAACGTGACACAGACCCGAGTCATGTCTTCCATGCCCTCGATCATCTCCTCTCCGCCCTTCTGCAGACGGAATTGGGCGACATATTTCGCTGCGTGTGAATCCGCGCTACAGACAACAGCAGCATAAGAAGGATGGTGCGCCAATGCCCCTGTTGGGTGTGTAACATCGGCACCTAGACGTGTTAAAATTGATGCACCAACAGGAGGCCACTTACCCATCACGACTGTTACGTTCTTCGAGTCGCCGAGGAGTGGATAGCTACCAGGGATATGTAAGCCCGGATGGTCCACGACCACATTGATGCCGCCGAGTTTCATGTTGATTCTAGCCATCCCGTGAAACAGTTGAACAAAAAACGGGATGAATGTAACTGACTTGTGCACGCAATTTGACCAGAACTCGGGTTTGGTCTCGAATACATGTCGGAGCCTGATGCATTGAGTTGATATTCCTCTCTGTTATACGCGGTCGGCGGAGCTGATTTGTTTAGCGAGGAAAGAACAAACCTGTATATCGCCCCAGCTATGGGAGCCGACAAGTTAGTCAGCGAAAATCATCACAGAAGTTGTACGCACTGCTTGACAGTTTCGTACATCGCGTTCTTGTCGGGTAGAACAATGAAGACCAGGGAGGGTTCCCGTCCGGTGCGCCGAACACACTCTCGTACAAGATTGTCCAGCTCCTGCGACAGAATGAGGCCACACTACACCTGGCGCAGTCTCACGTACCGCGGATATATCCTGCTGTCGAAGGTATACAACAGTCCTAGCAGGCGCGTCCCGAACCACCGTCATTCCTGTATACACCCCGATGAGACACGGGTCCAAGTCAGAAGTGAAGGAACCACCTCCTGCACGGCATGCATTGACAAATCGCCTGCCCATTTCTTTCCCATTGTTGGCCGTAAACTCCTCCTTTGGCACGAGGCTGACGAGCTCCCAGCTTTCAATCGTCGCAGGTTCGTAAAAATGTCTGTCCGTCCTAGTATGCTTGTCCCACGTGGACCACATGCCTCCCTCTGGGTACTAAAATGTCGTCAGGATCATGAATCGGAGGCCAGAAGAGTGGGACACATACCACGACGAGCTCTTGACGGCTGCCAGAATCATCGACAGACGTATATTTCAACGCAGGCGGCTCCAGAACGCGCGCAACAGTCCGAAGAGGCGACGTCCCCACACTGACACCAAACTGGCGCACGTATTCCGACTGGCCATATCCGAGGATCTATGGTGCGTCGTAGGAATTTCATTAATAAGATCGGTATATGGCGCACCTGCAGCCCTTTCTCGATGTCCCGAAGCCGTTTAGCCGGAGTCTGCACGCTGAAAGCGCGGCGCGCGCCATCCAATGCCATCGGGAATCCCATCCGCAACGGCTGGCCCGGCACCACCCGACACAACTCCATCGGCAGCATCGCCCCTCTCCCAGCCGCGATGTTGCCCACCTGAAAGAGGATTAGCTTCGATCGATGCGGCAGAGATTGTACATACTTGGACACACTGGAGGCCCGGATACGCGAGGGGTTTGCCCGCCGTCTGGAGGTAATACGCGGCAACAGTCATCCGACGCCCGTCTCGCAGCGTGAAGATCTCCTGGTCTGCGCCGGCGCGGGTGACGCCCTTGACCGTGCGCACAAGCATGTCTTCTTTGGTCCCAATGCGCCTCCACTCGACCCGCACCTCCTCGATGAATCGCGCGAGACGCTGACGAACGTGTTCCGATGTTTGCAGCTGACGCATGAGCTCAGTCACCGACATGGGCCCAGCGGAGGTTCGGGACTTGAGGTACTCGCAACAGACCTCGATGAGACTCCCCGCGCGGTACATAGCACCGGTAGAGACATCGATGTTCACGAGAAGGCGGTTGACCGCGGGGCGCAAGGATTGGAAGTACCCTCGCCAGAGAACGATCCCAGAACCGAGTTCTTTCACATCGGAGGCAGTGTAGAATATCTGCCTTTTCTTGCCCGCGGAGAGGCCCGCGTCAGAGAGGGGCGTCATGCGGAGCGCCACATCCAGCGCCTGAGGGGAAGTTGATGCAACTCGCAAGTGCATGAAGCGTGACGCTTACCTGGCGCGCATTGAAGACGGAGATATCGGACGACCGTTTGCCTTCCACAAATTTGGGGAGTACGCTATATATTCATTAGAGACTAGGCGTAGATGTTACGCATTGCCAACGCACCCGGTATCAATCACCGCCCCGACGCGCTTCAAGCGGAGCCTGAACGGCATCCCATCAAGTACGACTAGGAACTGCGAGAAAAATGAGGAGTCGTTCGAACACTAAGAAAAGAATGGATCCGTACCTCCCCTCCAGAGTCGGACATATCCAGCTCGTTGAGCGCATACATCTTCATCTGTCCGTCGTACACGGCAGGGAGAGGGAAAAGGTCTGGCCGAGTAGTGGATTGTAGTTCCCTAAGAAGTCGCATGTTGAGCGCCTTGCCGGGCCTTTTGGCGCTTGGGAAGCTCTCTGGCGTAACTATGCCTGCGACAGTTTCAGTATGGTATGGTCCATAAATGCGGGTATTCTCACCAACTGGGGTGTAGCGCAAGGAAAATTCAGTCAAGGTTTTCAGTCGGGGAAAAGAAGGAGACGCGCCTTCATATTGATACACCATTTTTCCGACTGCCGCCGCCGGAAATGAGTTGACTTGGATATTGCGAGACTCTCCCGCCTGCCCGTATTCGCGTCTTCGTACACCGACTGTTGTGAGATTCGCTGTGGTGATTTATCCTCAGCTATTCACTATTGGATGAACCCGGGGCTGCTGCTCATACCTGCAATCTCTGCGAGGTCGCTTGGAGATCTACCGCGTTGAGATACCTGCCCGCGCAGAGAACTTGGACCCGCGGGCCGAGACTCCCCCCGTCCTCTTGAAGAACCCGATGAACCACGTCTTCTTGGAACGTCCGTTCCCCGCGCAGACGGGGAACCACGCCCAATCTGTGGTGGAGTCGATCCTTCGGTTCGCGTGCCTTCCCCCCGCCTTCCGCGACCGGCTGAGCGACCGCGGGCGGGCGCACCGCGACCAGGATTATTGGCATCAGATGGAGCGGGAGCTTGAGCGCGACCGCGGCCTCGGTCCCTGGGATGCATATCAACCGAAGAACGGCGGTTCAAAGTGATCGGTTCGTCGTCGTCGTGGGTGGAGGCGAAGGACGAGATAGGAAAGTCGCTTGGTGGGAATTTACACCACAGTGCTGACACAACTATTCGGCTGCAAGCCGAAGACCCGAACGATTGGCGCTGAGAGTCGGGGACGGGATGAGGACGGTAATGTGCCCTTCCTTGTACATCGACCTGGCGTGAAATCGCCGCCGGCGCTGATTAATCTTTCTTGTCCCGTTTGAAGCCGTGCTTGCCGTACCATGGGATGGTGAAGTTATGTCGTACGGTGGAAGGTTGATGCCAGGTGGAAGGAGGGATTCTCTCTGGTTGAAGTCGGGACGAGGCAGGGGATAGGCTTAAGGTTGTGCAGGATCTGTAGTCGTTCTGCCGTGCACTGCCAGACTCCAGACTCCAGTCAAGTTGAACGTTTCTGGCTTTGGAGCAAACCCTGGACACGACAGGCCTGGGGTTGTCTGGGGCAAAATACAGAGCAGGATCTTCAAGGGGGTGGAATCCTTGAGATACAGCGGCTCGAACTACCAGATTTGCGTTAGTTGGGATGAATGGTGGTCAAGACGGAGGAGGAATCAACAATCACGCACAAGCGTGTCACGCATCAACAAGCATCAGCACAGCCCCATGTCTTTTCCCTACCGCCCATCATAGCAGTGTTCGCTCTTGGGGATCGTGTGCTCGCTCTTGGACTGCGTGCAGCGCTGCGCTCACTATAACGGATGTGATCCTACTCAACAGGACACAAGCGCTTTCCGTCACAAAAAAAATGGTGCCACTCGGTGGATCATCGATCAGGCTCAGTCTGGACCAGCTTCAAGCCAAGTCTGGAGATTTGGAGGGCGTACTGCTCGAGACGTAGATTTCCTCCATACTGCCATTCCAACAAGGTTCCGTTTTTTTCTCTGTGGCAGTACACAACAGCAAACCTTTTTTTTTCAAGTACGCCGCGGTGAAAGTTGTTTGTGCATTTTTGGGATCAACTCTGGTCCCCGACTCGCAACGCCGGCAATGTCCACGCCGGCGTCGATTTCCTCCATGACAGCAAAAGCCGCCGCGCTCGGTCTCCTTAGGAACGCCGGGGCCAGAGGTGGATCGACCAGCGGCAGGCATTTAGATCAGCCAAGCGGACGCAGCAAACCCGGGATGAGATTCGCATCGCGATAAGTAAGCAGTGGAAGCGTTCAAGCTCACGGGGTGTCAGGTAAATATGCCCGATGGCTTTCCTCATCCTCAGCAAGCACAGAGGAGGCAGAAGCTCGTAGACTCCGACGGCCTGCATCCCAACCGGACCTGCTACACCATCAAAAATACGACATTCGCTAAAGATTTACATAACCGCCGCTTGGATGGCTGACGAGGTCGGCTGGGGCTTTTCGCTGCTCCCCCATGCCCGCATCCGCCGTCAAGCTATTACTTGGCCCAATTCTTATCGGAGTATCCGTGCGCCCTTTGATTCTGGGTTCGAACATGGCTGACCAGCGCCTGTAGCTCAACACCCTCCTGTATGGCGTTTGCGTCACCCAGTTCGTGAGCTATTACAGCTCGACGCGTCGACTCGGAGATTCGAGGGCCACACGGTTCGTCTCCGTCTTGGATCTCTTTCGTGTGAGAGGACGTTGACACAACGACATTCACAGACTTCTCGTGGCCTGGGAGCTGCTCATCAACACCGCCCACAGCGCAATCGCAATTTATTATGCGTGGCTCTACATGGTCGATAATTTCTTGAACGCTGCATTCTTGGAGACTGCGCCGTGGCCGCTGACCTCAGTCCCTCTTTTCACCGCGATGTGTTTCCCTTCGATCACAAGCATTGCGTCGTTGCTGACGATATTGCAGGTCCTCATGCCCGATCCAACTGTTCCTCATCTATCGAGTGTTTTTACTATCGAAATCCCGTTACATAGCCGCCGTGCTCGTTTTCCTCACGGTTATCAATGTGAGTGACTCCTTTCGCGAACTGGAGGATACCCAATGACTTTCGAAGGGCGGTATCGCAATCGTAACCAGTGTATTAGCGTTCAACGTGAAAACGTATCTGCTCCTCGTTGATTTCTGTGTCAACTACTAATCTGCCTACTTTTGGCACCTTCAGTTCTGCCAATGAAACTGGTGTGAGGCCTGTGACGGATGCATGGCTTGGCATGACCGTGGCGAACGACTTCGCCATCACGTACGTGCGAGGCCTTTCTTGTTGCGCAGCTGCTGACAGGGAAGTTTAGACTGGCCCTCGTGTACTATTTGTTCCAAAGTCGAACTGGACTCTCTCGTTCGTGCTTTGCCACTCTTTCATCTGCCCGCGTCGGAGAGTTAATTCGCGTTCAGAAACGGACACCGTGATCAATCGCCTTATCCAGTCCGCCGTCGAGAGCGCAGCAGCGGCGACTCTGTTTGCTGTAAGCCTTGTTCTCCGCCTATCCTCAGGCTGATTCTTGACGGACTGTCCCGACAGATCCTGGTCATGATCACTTTCGTGCGGCCAACGCTTTTTCTGCAATCCTCTAGGATCTAATCTCTTTGTCAGACGAGGTTGCCAGCCACCGGCCTCTATATCATGTTTTCGCTGGTGCGACTCTCCTTGCTGTTTCGAGCCACAGCTCTGACCGTACCTCTCAATCAGCCTCTGGGTCGCATTTATACGTGAGCAATTTCAAATCCTTGTTCAGACATAATTATGGATGGCTCACTTGTTCCAGGAGCACCCTGTTATCCGTGAGTACTCGCTGAACTTACACTTCACGATCTGTGCTTACAACACCCAAGACACTCAATCGGCGTGAATCCCTCCGACAAGATCTCAACGGCCCACGTGACCTCGGGCAGCTGCTCCCCGTAAGTGCTGTTGAACTTGATCCCATCAGGAGCCTGCTCTCATCGACTCGTCTCAGACGGCCAATGGTGGTAGGACCGTCGGGCTAGTTGTGAATATTAATCAGGAGACTGAGATGGACTCGTTGCATAAAATTCGGAGATAGTACAGGCACGGTTTGTATAGAAATCAGAGACGTAGACGCATGAGATGCTTGAAAATAGGAAACGAAGCTCACTCCAACGGTCGCAGTCAACCTCGAAGTCCGTCATGTTAAGTTCATCCTCGATGTTTCCAACATGTTTCTGTATCTCTGGTCAGTGTTCACACTCCTCATCCGGATTCAGTGTTTGCGAGTCCGGTATCGCAACGCTCCGCCGCGGATTAAATTCGAGAAGAGAAAAGGCCAGCAATTGAACCAGAGATGATATCCGATCCATCTTGAACTTGGCGGGGGCTTGCGTATGTTTGGTGCTAATCACAAAGGCTGTGCAGCGCATCTTGCTCCCACCACATTGGCCTTACCAGCCCTGTCTTCTCCAAGCGCATCCAGAACCGTAGGATTTTAGGCGCCCGATTGCGTTTGAACCTCTGCCCTTTTCATGAACACCACACTTCCCACAGATTGGAGCGCCAGATCTGCGAGCATTGGTGGGGCGAGTCAGAATATGGGAAGTTTAATCTGGTATTCTGTCTGCGCTCAATTAACAAGGTCGTTGTCCAGGGTGCAGCCATTTTTTTCGATCGGACTCTCATCGTATGTGGATATGCCGGATAAATTCAAGGGCACGTATCCCGTTGGTATCAGGATCTCCGGTCTCCCCCATATTATCCACGTCCCTCGTCAGGAGAGGCCTGGAATATGGACGACATTGGCGAGTTTTCATCACTACCAGGCGCCTCCCCGCCTTCCATCGTATAGGCGGTTGGCGCGGATGTTGCGCAGATGTGCGAGAATCCTCCGGTTGGACGGTAGTTTTGGAGGAACGGCCATTAGGCCAAATCTCAATGCTACTACGGCGGTCAGCAGATGTCCCGAGGCTTCCCGATAGCCGTCAGTAATCCCGAACAGGTGCGAGAGTTTACAAGTTGCGGATCGAGAATTAAAAGGCGATGTAATTACGCATCAGCGGTGATCGGGTGTCCCCTTTCCTTCGCCTCGCCCCCACAACTGCCCACAATGCATCCCGCGCTCACTCTCCCGGAAATCCTGGAGGCCGTGTTTCACCAGGTGGACCTGCAGCCCGCTGGTGGCTCAGAGACAGGCTATGCAGCGCTAGCTATTGCCGCTCGATGCTGCCGCCACTTTTGTGAGCCAGCATTGGATCGACTGTGGGCGTATATGAACGACTTGCTGCCATTGCTATATCTGCTGCCAGGACTGCTCCAGTTGCAGGGTACATTTGTGAGCACCCGATCCTCCAGCAACCCGCCGTGGCGTTTCCTAATCAAATGGCGACAGATACTCCATCGCAGCATGCGTCGCGGAGAATGGACTCGTCTCATTTCGTACTCGAAACGCATTCGAGTCCTACACTACACAAACGATCCCTCCCTATCTCCCAACATTGACGCCTCCGTGTTCATGCAATTGTATCGGCTCTCGCATCATCAGCCCTTATTTTCTCGATTGCGGGTCTTGGTCATCACCGCCGCGCGGCTCCCAGTGCCCGAGCTACTCATTTTCCAATCCGATCGGTTGGTCCGGTTGGATTTTCATACCAAAAAGGACCACACCCTTCTAGACCACACCTTCCCCAGCTTCCTCGCCTCGCTCTCTGATGAATGTCACTTGCGGTCACTTTCGATCGTAGGACGAACGTCGCACCTTGTCGTCGCTTCCCTTTTGCGTTTCCCGTTGCGGAGCCTCACTATTTGCAGGCAACCATGGCGAATTGACGGCCTAACCCTAAACACGATTGCAAAACTCGAGCATCTTGGCGACCTTCAACTTGATCTGTGGGATACAGACTTCAAGACGGTGGAGCGGTCTCTTCACACCGTGGACCTTGAAAAGCTTTCCCTCAGAGGGGATATTCGCAGTATCTCAACCTTCATGCAGAAATTCCCCATCACCCCGAATAGTCTACGGTCGGTGACGCTCGCGGAGTTTGATGCGGGCCAAACTCTCCCATCGGCCAATCTATGGAAGGACATATTCATGGCATGCGCACGTCATTCCAGCTCATTACGGAGTATCAAGGCCAGTATCCACAACACGACAGGCGCAATCACGATGCATCCCTGTACGCCTGGGATGCCCTTTCTGGAGCCTTTACTGGAGTGCAGGCTCCTCCACGATATCCTCATGGTCGGATTTCCGCCGATTTCTTTGCACGAGCACGAGATCGCCACTATTGCATGCACATGGCCCTCATTGTACTCCCTGTGCCTCCCCCATTCACCCTCCAACCACACTCCGTCTGCGGCCGCGCTATATTCCTTCGCCAACCATTGCCCAAACCTGCGGTCCCTGACCATCTCCGTGCACACCCGCGGCGCTCTCGCCCAACAATCAGTCGTCCAGAGACTGGAGCCCAACCAGCCTTCGCTGGAGAAGCTCACAATATTGTCGCAACCTGTGGGAAGCCCCGCTGCAGAAGTGCTGGATCTCCTCCTTGCGATCTTCCCGACCCTCAAGTCCGTAGATTCGCTCTTGGATAGGTCGTGGGACACGGTCACCGACCTTCTTCGAGCGCAACGAATTAACACTCATGCAACGGGCGACTCACCCTGGTAATTATCGTGTTCAATCCCATGTTCGTTTACGCCAATACTGCTGCGGGACGGGATCCCGTGACTGAGTGCCGTATAATCCCAGTCTTATTGGCTCTTCGGAGATTATTGCAGCAAATTGTACGGCCCGGTCCTGGACAGGCCTAAAAACACGGAGAAAGGAAATCCGCGGACACCTACGCGTTTTATTTAAATCTATCGCGAGATGCTGTATTCACCGCCCCGGCTGCATCGCACAATTGTCAGCCAGACGGCGTGCAAACGTCGAGGCCTGTCCTTCTGCCGTGATGTGTACCCTTTTTGCGGTGCCTTTTCACCTCGTACGAAGAAATATTCTGCTTCTCCCACGTGGTTCTCGGTGAGTGAACATGAGGCCCATCTGTAGACCAATGGAGCACAGCCCTCTCTGCCTTATAACACAGTCAGACGGCGTCCGGCTGTCGAGCACCAAGGATCCTGGTACGCACTCCATGCGGGTTCCGCTTTTCCGGCGGGCGCAGAAATCTGCGCTCCCAACCGTAAAGCTCAAATCCTCGTCGCCTCGGACTCCGACGGCCCTCCCCGACGTCCTTTCGACTACCCTGATCGCCTTGAAAGAATCCGCGGAAGTTTTCCCGCCATTGCAGAGCGCTGTGGCCGGCGTGATCGCTGTTTGGGATATTGCGAAGGTTCACCTTTCGCCCTTAACGAGGCGCCCTCTGATCATGGCCGACTTAGCGTGCGAAGCTCGCCAAGACCCACGCGTCCGATATCGCACTCCGAACGGAAAAAATCCTCTACATCATCGTCGACGCCGTGCCAGACTTCGAGGCTATCACACAGCCGATGCTACGCAGTATCGAACGTTTCACGGCGTAGGATCCGAGCTCTTACCGATTTGGAGATGTTGATTTCCGGGGCAGGCTTCTCAATGAGATCCATGGCACAATGGAAGAGATGGGGCACAGTGGCCGCCTTTCCCGGGTTATTCATCTCAACCGTAACGAGCAAACATTGCTTGACATAAAGGCCCAACTCGACGACGCGTACCGCGATTTCTCCGTTGGTCTTCTTTTGTCTTTTTCTCCCATCAATGCGTTGCTAACTTCCAATCAGGTTGCCTCGGCATTGCGCGTCGAGGCACAGCAGATGCAAATCAAGATGCTGCAGCGAGAGCTTGACATTCGGCAAAAGAACTTCGCGTTGCAGCAAAAAGAGTTTGCGTTTCGACAGACCATTGCCATTGGGAAGGTTTCTGTGCGTGAACGCCTATCACCGCTCCACTTTTCCAAACCTTGGCGCCATGTAGGATGCCCTTGCCCTTCAAAATTCGAGCATCTTGCTGATAAAATTATATTCTCGACTCGGCATTTTTTTTGGCCCGGCCCCCCTGATGTAGAACGTGGCCCTTGTTGGCTACGCGATGCCAAATAAGCTCGTCCGGCTGTTCCTCGAACTCTGGATTCGATAACTGCTCACTAGCTCGTGGCAACCCGTCATGGCGGCGTTTTCGTGTTCTTGTTATACTTTTGTGCCTAACAACCGAGGCTTTCCTGCATGGGAAGTCTTGCTATAGCTACTATGAGCTGCTCAGCCCTGTACAAGCTAATTGAAGTTCTGCCGCACGTCACTTTGTCCTGTCATGGAGGTTCAACCTCGTCTCCTTGAACTAAAGAACTTTCTACTCTTTTCTACTGACTCGCATGGTCCTGGTGAATATCCAAGAATCTTTTCCCCTTGAAAGCCTCTTTTTCCTCCCTCGTGACACCTGTTGCAGCAATCATGCGGAGCAATCGTTCTACGTAGGTCAGCACGCACGCTTACCCGAAGTCATGAAGTAAGCCCAGACGCAGAACTGGCCTCGATGAGCTCGAATGTATGGCAGTTTTGACCTTGTGAGTCATGAGATTTCACGCGAGAGAAGGGCGGCCGGGAAAGCTGAATTTAAAACCTGTCGCATTCTCCGGTAATCATCCTGTTATGACGGTATTTATCGTCAAAAATTATGTACGCATCTCTGTGTACAGCGCAGACGCCACGGGAGCACTGAAATGTGAGTAAGTGCTCATTTTGGTGCACATTTAGGGCGTGTACATTACAGTGTGCACATTGTGCTGCACAATTCAACATTCTACTTGCCACAATGCACATTCCATTGACTCCACGGAGCACTCATGAGTCGACCTGAGCTTTCTCTGGTGGTCCCCCACGCTTGAAATGTACACACCGACGCTGTATATCCATGGATCCGACCTCAAGTGAATAGGTTGGATTGATGCCATCAAAGTTGGTTTTGCCGCTGGTTGTTGGGAACCGGCGAACATAGATACATTGGTGTTCGAATTCAGGTACACAGAGACACATGGAAGGTCTCAGGATATCAGTATATGCTCTGGGCATTCTTGAATTGATGTCCTTCTTCTGGAGCATAATTTCTACCGCCTAATTATCATCAACCCTACCGTCTTTGTAACAAGGACTCTCAGCAATGGAATTGCCGAATCCAAATCATTGATCCTTAGACAACCTCCGGCTGATCTCTCTGCCATTTACGCGTGGGATTGCCATCATACACTGCGAAAAAGTAGTGTGTTGCTGGGCGAAGGTGCACAGTGGTGTGTTGTGTGCGGACCCACCAAATGCAGATAATTTTTGACGAAAAAAGCTTTTATATCCTGTCCTTGAGTGCGACGTATCCATCTGCGATGAACCTACTCGGTACTTACCAATTCAAATGTTAATTTTTCCAACCGCACTGATCCTGAAGTCCCATAGCAAGTAGCAGACGCTGTCGCGCAAGCTCCTCCTTCTGCTCAGCAGGATGGTAGTGCTTGACCCATGTACGCTCCGTTTCATAAGGAAATCACGGCCATAGTCCGACTTTATCTTTGAATCAAACTCGACACGATTGTCACACTATTCGTACTACACAGATCCTTGTCTAGTTCTCCGCCCAGGTAAAGAGTCGAACCCAAAATCAACGATCAAGTCATTGAGGTCGCCAGAGAGCACATAACAGTAGTAAGTAGCATATTAGACAACAGTAGTGAGTAGCACATCATTACGGTTAATTAAGCAAGCACGAACGAAGAACGAGCCTGTGCGATGAAGTGGGACGGATCGCGGAGAACCATAACATCCAGGCCCGCGTACGCGTCCCTGAGAGTCTCTATCTCGTTTATCCCACCTGGCGAGCCTGCTGCCTCATCTTCATCTTCTGGAGGAGCGCACAATAGCCGCAGATAAGACAACATGTTCAAATATGGGTCCAGGCGGGAAAGTATCATCCGCATCAGGACACCGTCAGAAAACACATCCGCATCGTCCGCGGAACCATAACCGAGGTACGTGAGGTCAGGGCAGATATCGGAGGAGGTACCGGTCAACGTCAGCGCGCTCAGGATACGGTGGTTTTCCTCCTGATATTCAGCGTCCGCCTCCAAGACCAGATTCTGGAGGGTCGGAATGTGCTGTAGAAGAGAGATAACATCTGCCGCGGGCAACGAAAAAGGGTGCCGAAGTGTCTGGGAACCTTCCGCGAGGACCAGCGTAGTCAATTGACAAGAGGAGCGTTCAACGAACGGGAGCATCGATTCCACCGTATCGCAGGAGAAATACTCGAGTTGCGGTGCAGTGAGATGGTCCAGAAAACTGCCCCTTTCGAGGTAAAGTCGGCGAAGACGGGGGAGAGTTATGACTATGTTGTCAGGGACTTCCGGAATGCCGATAGTAAAACCGAGAGCAGCCTCAACGAGGTGCGGTGCGGTTGGTAGCATATTGGCAAAATGTTGGACTGTTGCGACTCCTCGATATCGAGTAATCCGTTCCCAAGGAAACACAAGGGCCGGCGAAAGGTGGGCGAAGGTGGGATCAGTGAGGAGAATCTCCCGCAGATTAGGTGCGGCGGAAAAGATATCCAACCCTTCGGTAGACGCCTCGGGCTCCCACCTGACATCGTCAATTTCCAGGGCATTCAATTGAGACAGCCGCCCTCGGGCGGGGCGCAGACTCTGGAGCACTTGATAGCTACTGTAACAGCGCAGGAGACGGAGGGACGCCCAGCGAGAGGCATGGGGGTGAAGAGCGTCTAGGAATGGTGCAGCCTTCTCTCCGTCCACCCTCCACTCAAAATCCACTTGAATAGACGCGTTGGCGGACCGAACGAGCTGTGTGTGGACCATAGATAGCAGTGAAGCTTCGTTGCACGGGTAATCTTGGGTGTGAAAGACAGTGATAGAAGTCCAGAGAGATGGAAGGGCTAAAGCTGTGTCTCTCCAGCGGCTAGAAATGTGTCCAAGGTACCACGGCGCTCCAATCGGGACCGATCCAACGACGCGTCGGGATTGTGGCAAAATCCAGGAAAATATTTCGGAGATGATCTCCGGCGGCACGCGGCGAACAGGCGACAAGACGGCCGTGTACCGCTGAACGCGCTGAGTCACTTCGTCTCGCACGGCTATGCGCTGATCCAAAGCGGCTCCAGAGATATCCATTCGTGCAATTAGAGCTTCCGCCGCGTGCTGGAAATGGCAAACAAAACTAGTGATGGTATGTATCTCATTGTCTGCTGGAGCTTCGTTGCTGTCGAGTAGATGCTGAATGCTGGCAGTGGAGAACGGCGGACTTTGCAGTGGCAGCCCATAGTCATACGATGTATCGCAATCCGCAGGTACTGAACAATCCAAGCAAGCCATCTACCAGAAGGATGACAGTTAATATTGGAGGCAAGAACTCGAGTGAACAATTCGCTTGCCAGGTCAGGGTTTTAATCCAGTGAGCGTTCCAGATTCCACTGTGGTGGTGTGGAGACAACGTGTAGCCGGAGCACCGGTCCGTTAATGTTTGCTGATGCGTCGGTGCATCGCCACATCTCCTTCCTTGCTCTCTACCACCCACCTTAGCTTCAACCAAACCACAAGCTCGACCCTGTACTCTTCACCAAAAACACGCCCTATCCCTATCACGGCTGTAACCTCTAAGTATCTCTGCTGGTTATGACGGCCCTTCCGCCTTCCCTCCCCGCTGATTTGAAGCGCCTACTACTAGTAATTTTCGAAGTCGCTGCGGTCTCGTGGCCGCGTTCGATTCCAAGGTTCATGCTGGTTGCGTGGCGAGTCAAATTATGATGCGCACAAGCTCTTTACATCGATTACGCACCTCGAAATATTTGACACCCCGGAAGACGTGGACATAGACGAGGACGTCTGGGGTGCACTGACGCGCCTTCCCTGTCTGACGCACCTTGCGCTCAACAACGAGGACTACGTCCCCTTATTATGCCTCTCCCTCCTCAAAATCTAGACTTCCTTGCAGGTTTCAGCGATTTTACTCTACCAGGAGGCCCACAAAAACCGGCTCCTCCTGCAGGGATGGGGAGCGATGGAGCTGGCGGAAGACGTGCGTTTTGTCAGCATGGTCTCTGACGACTGGGTAATGGGGGCCTTGGCAGGCGTTGATTATTGGACGCGCGCTGAAGATTTTATTGCGAAGCGAAGATCGGGCGAAATAAATTGTACGTGTAAGTACAAGGGCTTGACAAGGGCCCTCTTTTCAACTGATTGACGACGGTCGCGTTTACAGCTCTCGAGTATTTCGTTGACGGTGAAGATATCTCAGAAACAGATGGGGAGAGTCGGAATAATTTGTGCTTTCTGACCGTTTCTCCCATCCTCAAGTACTGGACCTGTATTTTTACTTCAATTCGCGTGTATTGGGGCTCTGAGGTAGCCGTGAATATCGGATATCTAACGACACTGTAGAGAAGACGAATGCAACTCTAACCTGAATGGGATTTGCCTGGTCAGTGCAGCGCGCCAGCCGTTGACCGTTTTTTTGCTCATCTTGTAGGGAAGAATTCAGTTCCAGAGATCAAATTGGAGTGGGAGGAACAAAGACTGCACGCCATGTTTGGGGCCCGGGAATGGGCGGTGATTGAACCAATGATATCTTCGCTTTGAAAGGCTGCTGAAGGTACAGGCTGGGAAGCCATCCTCACCGTGACAGCACTGAAGGAAGGCCATGAGGATTGCTGGGAGATTGACTAGAGCCGCATTGAAGGGAACCAAACACTAAGAAGCCAATAGATCATGCTGGCTGCGGCCACTGCGGCGGTTATGCGGGCCTGTGGCATAGACTTTGAGATATCGAAATCCACTTAGGACCTTTTCCGCGGGTAACTACGACCCTGCGACTGGTTATCATGGTGGGAGCTTTGTTGTGGCCCGTGGGAGTTCCCGAGGAGCGTGTGAAGACAGTGTCACTTTTGTCACGACTCGCAAGAGTGACAGATGGCGGTGCAGCTCCTTCTTCCAACCACCACCACCTTGCCGAGATTTGACTGTGCGGCTTCAACTCTAACTATTGCTACGAACCTGTCCTCTGCTTATTCTCAACTTCTTGCTGGGTCCGGATTCATGTTTTAGCCTTGTTTTAGCCATTGCAAGCCATTGGGCCCGGCTCGACTCGGACTCGGAGGGACCGTGACGTGCGAAATGCGAAGCTCTTTGTAATGCGTTATCCAAAAGAGACTATCTGTCAAAGCGCCCGCCTGGGATTCATGTTGGCGAAGCACGCGGTCTCGGGACCGGTTCTCACGACCCAACGCCGGCCTATCGCCCTTGTATCAGCTTCAACGTGTTGGAACGTGCTCGAGACATTGATCCCCGTCCTCTGGTCGAATGGTTTGCACCGTTAACCATTGGCCAGTTGTATAAATATGTTATCCCTGGGAATATCCATGAATACTCAAGGGCAACCGGGAATGTCGGCGCCTTACTCCTCTAATTCCATTCCACGCCGCATGAAATTCAGCCAAATATCCAGTGCTTTGGTTTGAGGTGAGCATGAACTGCGTGTTGTTCTTTCAAGTCCCCTTATTACGGTCGCAGCTACCCGCAGCGTTGGTCATGTTGCCGGCCCCGAACCACCGCTACCGCGCTCCGGGCGGCCACGCCCACTTTAACCGAGCATTCCGGCTCCAACGAGGATTGTATTCCTGTATCTAATCCCAGCCCACGTCAACGGCTCCTCGGAGAGGGAGGACATATAAATTCATCCCCAGTCCTCGCCAAATTTTCAGGACACTCAGCCCTCTACCCCTACCTCTCCTCTGCCCGGATTCCTCGTGAAATGGCCTTCACTGCTCTTCTCGCCTTCGTTGCCCTCGCAGCTTCGGTCCAGGCCGCCCCCTCTGCGTCTGCCGCCGGTGCTGTTTGCCCCGATGGCACTCGCGTTGGGAATGCTGCTTGCTGTGCATTCATACCCGTACGTTCTTGCAGCTTTCATGAGCGCCGCCGTTGTAATTCAAACTTTTCTCCTCTCTCCAGCTTGCACAGGACCTGCAGGCCAATATCTTCCAGAACGAATGTGGCGAGGACACGCACGAGTCCCTGCGTCTGACTTTCCGTGGGTTTCCACTGCGCCCGTAGCCAGTTATCTCTCGCTCATTATTGTGCATCAGACGACGCGATCGCGATCAGTCAAAGCATGGGCCCGTCTGTGTGAGTGGTTCTCTCACTTCCATTGCGCGTCGGCATCGACTGACACTGTGCGGATCGTATCAGCGGCGGCGGTGCTGATGGAAGCATGCTTCTCTTCCCGACGGTATGTACACCGGACCTCATGCCACGTCATTCCACACCGTTTTTCTAACCTGCATTCGAAAGATTGAACCCAACTTCGCGGCCAACAACGGTATTGACGACAGTGTTAACAACCTGTTGCCTATTCTCGCACGCCACCCCGTCAGTGCTGGTGATCTCGTGCAATTCGCCGGTATGTGCTCTTGCTGTGACTCTGCTTTTTTGCACTGCCATGCTGATTCTTCAACACAGGCGCCGTCGGGCTGAGTAATTGCCCTGTGAGCCGACTCGGCTTGCCATTACCAGAACGCTGCTAACACGAAGAGTTACAGGGTGCTCCTCAACTGGAGTTCATGGCTGGTCGTCCGAACAAAACCATCGCAGCCATCGACGGACTGATCCCTGTACGTTTTTGCCCGTCCGTGGTGGGTCAACGCATGTGTCTGACTTCATTGAAGGAACCGCAAGACGATGTGACCAAGATCCTGGCCCGTTTCGCTGATGCAGGTGGATTCAGTCCCAAGGAGGTCGTCGCTCTATTGGCCAGCCACACCGTCGCCCGCGCCGACAAGGTCGATGCTACCATTGACGCGGCGCCGTTCGACTCGACCCCGTTCACGTTCGATACCCAGGTTACATAAACGAACATTGTGGCTGAAGCTGCGGTACTAACCATTTCCCCCCAGGTGTTCCTCGAGGTGCTTCTCAAGGGAACTGGCTTCCCGGGCACCGGCAACAACACCGGTGAGGTGATGTCTCCGTTGCCGATCAGCAGCGGGAACGACACCGGCGAGATGCGTCTCCAGTCCGACTTTGCGATCGCCCGGGACGAGCGCACCGCGTGCATCTGGCAAGGATTCGTCAGTGAGTCGATTTTCGCAGTGTTTCCATCGCTGGTCCGCTGAGACAGCCGCTAGACGAGCAAGAGCTCATGGTATCAAGTTTCAAGGCTGCCATGGCCAAGCTTGCCATCCTGGGCCACAACCGCGCCGACCTCATTGACTGCTCGGACGTCGTTCCCGCGACTGTGAAGGGCGCTGTCAAGCCAGCAAGGTATTTCCGTTCATCCAAAGATATCGCGCTGTCTGACGTCCGATGCAGCTTCCCGGCCACCAAGAGCGCCAAAGACCTCGAGCTGACCTGCGCAACCCAGAAGTTCCCGACCTTGACCACGGACCGTAAGTGTCCCAGTTATATAAATGGCAACCCAGTGTGACTGACGCCCGGTTTCAGGTGGAGCCCAGGAGTCGCTTATTCCTCACTGCCCGGATGGCAGCCAGTCGTGCGAATCGGTTCAATTTGATGGTCCGGCGTAGATGTATGGACGGGTATTGGTAGATTGGCTCTGGTGACTTGTTCATTCTTTATGCTCGTATCTATTGAATTGTATGTATTGAAGCTCTCTTCGAAAGAGCGCTTCATGCAAATTGTGTCGAATTCAGTTTTAATTTGCTTAGACCGTATCCTGCTGCATACCATGATCTCCAGGAAGCTTTGCACGCCCCAAAAAAAACTGCAGTCCACATCTTGCGTCCCAAATGTGAAGTACCTAAGTAATTAATTTGATGGCATCTTGAGGTTATGGAAGGCGGGCACGGTACGCGTCGGGTTTTTATTCCATGGAGTCGAAAATTGTCACATGATATCCAGGAGCTTTCCTGACGCCCCAAAAGCACTACGAACCTAAAACCTACACATTTACTCTGAAAAGCAAGAAGAACTACTTCCCGCTGTCCTTGACGTCCCCGATCTCGTAGAGGTATGTCCCCAGAAGTTTCGTCTGTGAGATTGTCAGCAAACTATACGCAAATGGGGCGTATCACATGAAATGACAACCCGGCCGCCAATATTTGCCCGGACAAATGGCCAAATGAATGGGAGAACGGAGATGAGAACGCAAAACGCACCCCTTGAATGAAATTGCTCTTGTCAATCTTCTCGTTCGTCGAACTGTGAAGGGTAACATTTTTAGAGCATCAAAACGAAAGCAAAAGCACAAGCACTACTCACTGCGCCCCATCATCCCCCCTCCCCAGCGGCAGCAGCAGCACATTTACGCCCAGCGTCTCCGCAAAGGTGAGTGTCACGGGGATCGAGCCGCCTTCGCGCATGAGGTCTGGGGTCTGCCCGTACACTGCCTGTGGGACGAATCAGGTTAGCGTGAAAAAAGAGAGTGATGGAAGGAGAGGCAAGGGCGATGGAAGAAAGACGAACAAGCGGACACAATGGCTAGCACGGGGGATGTGCCGTGTCGCTGGGACGAGGCACACATCCCCCTCCGCGCTCGTTCACAGCCGCCAGCGTCGCAATCCACAATCCAAAAGCGAAAGAAAGAATAAGTCCACAGAAAAACCGCAACGCACCTCCGTCGCCCTTGTCGCCGCAGCATAATTCCAATGCTTCCAGTCCGCGACCCACGGCATGCCGCTGCCGGGCACGAGCTCGATTTCCCTGCGTGGTGAACGAGCCGTCAGTAAAGTGGAATGTACGATGCAAAAAAATGGGAGATAGATGTAGGGTGTGGATGTAGATGTGGGTAGGGCGGGGAGGACGCGAGAAAGAAGGGAGGGAGTGGGGCGGGAAAGGGAGCAGAGATCCCCGCACGCGAAAGCGGACACAAAAGTGTTGATAAGTTGGGGCGGAAGGGTTGAAGGGGAGGAGGAGGAGGACGAGAAAAGTCTGAGCCGAACAAGAAAATTAGGCAAAGAAGAAAACGCACATCGTATTCTTACTACCGAGCTTCGCAAACTCACTTTGCAGGTAGGACACCACCAGCGGCTCGACGTTGTCGGGCGTCTGCGGGGGGACGAGTCTGCGGGGGTGTTGTAATTAGCGGATAAGTTGAGAGAATTTGCAGGGTTCGTGAAACAGGGGAATGAGTTCCTGAGTTAAATGAGTTCGTAAAGCAGGGGAGAGAAGTGCGTGAGTTTGTAAGCTCAAACTCGTGAAGCAAGGGAACGAGTTCGTAAACCCGGTGGAGGGAGTATCGGGCGGGCCCCGAAGATGTGGAGAGGAAACGGGGAAAGGTAGAGAATGCGTTGAAAAAACCAAGGAGAGGCGTACGCACCTGATACTAAACTTGCCCCCCACCTTCGCCGGAATCACCGTCTTCGCCCCCGGCCCCGCGAACGCGCCCTCGATGCCGTGCAGCGAGAGCGACGGGAGGCGCATGCGGCCCATGAGGACTTGTGTCTGTCAGTCGCGGATCAGGAATCGTCGTTGGGTGGGCGAGGAACGAGGAAAGGATCAAAATTGGTCGAATACATGTGAACCGCAGCGGAATTAGGCCGGAGCGGACAGGGGTTAGAATGGTTGGATCGGAGGGACATGGTGGTCGGGTAGGCAGGGAAGAGGATTGGTCAAGGAGAAGGGAGCAAAGAAGGGAGAACGCACGCCAAAAAAAATGAGAGAACACACACCTTATCCTCACTCAACGTGATCGCGGCGCCGGCGGCGCTGTTGATGTCCGCGATGCTGTAGTCGAGTTTTTCGTAGAGCGCGCTATGTGACGGGGGTGAGCAATGAGCAAGAAGTCACGGTGATGAGTGGGAGAGGAAAGCGGGGAGGGGAGGGAGGGGAGGAGCGGGATTGGGTGGGAGGAGGACAGAGATTGTGTGTGGAAGGGCAGGGAAGAGCGATAGAAGTTTTAAGGGTGGGGGAGATGCGGAGAAAGGGAAGGAACCAACGAGAATGCGATAGCGAGGATAATAGGGGAGCCGAAGGAGACGGAGGTGTAGGTGGAAGAAGGAAGTGACCAAAGCTAGAGCAGGGAGCGAGGTAATGGAAGAGGAGAGGGCAAGTAAAAGGTACGCCATGGATGGCGCGATTGGAAATCGTACGACCGGGGAATTTCCGAATTGAGGGGATGGAATTGAATGAGCGGACAAGGGAGGACGGTAAAACCTACCGCTCTTCAGCATCTGCGGGGCTGACCATATCGTCGACGCCGGGGATGAGGATGTTGCCCTGCGGGTCGACGAGCCGGCTCATGAGCGAGATGAGGTCCGTCATGGGCTCGTGCACGGTGCGGCCGAAGACGCCTGAATTGTAACTTGTATCAGCACCAACTATCAACCCAGCGACACGGAGGCACACGCACCCGAATGCAAGTCGCGCGCAGGGCCCGACACGTGGATGTTGAAATACATGAGGCCGCGCAGCCCGTACGTGAGCGCGGGCGTGCGCGTGTTGAGCCAGTAGTTGTCACTCTGCACATTTATTAACAAAGGTAAGAAAAGAGAACATAAAGGGAAAAGGCGACACACGATGCACACGCAATCCACATCCTTGAACCACCCGTCCTTCTCCCGCACCACAAGCTCGTCTAGCCCCTCGCTCCCCAACTCCTCCATCCCCTCAAAACAAAACACGAGATTGACAGGCAACGCCGTCTTCGTCTCGTGGTGCCACTGCAGCACGTTCACCCACCCCAGCACCGGCCCTTTGTCGTCGGTGCTCCCTCGGCCGACCAACCGTCCATCCGCATGCCGCGTCAGCACGAACGGCTCCGAGTCCCACCCATCGCTCTTCGCCGCCGGCTGCACGTCAAAATGCCCGTACACCAGCACGGTCTTCTTCGCGGGGTCGTCCCCGATCCGCCCGAGAATCGCCGGGGCGATGGGGAGCGTCTGCCCGTCCATGACGTGCGTTCCGAGGTCGACTTGCTTGGTGGTGACGCCGACGGCGCGTAGCTGCGCGCCGAGCCAGTCGGACATCTCGAAAACTCTGTCGCGGAAGGCGGGATCGCCGGAGATGGACGCGATGCCTACGGCGGACGCGAGCCGCGCGATGAAGGCGTCGCTTTTCGCATCTACGTAGGACAGAAATTCGGCGGGGGCAGGCATGGTGGTGGTAAGATGATCAGATACTGTGTGGTGCCGTTTCAACTTTTATTACGTCCAAGTTTCGCACGGACTCGGAGTCAGCCGGTGCCGAACGGGATTGAGTCAGCTCTCGGTTGTGTTACATTCGTCCTTGAAATTCAGTGTTGAACCAACTATGTCCTGGTTCACTTCCGAGCGAGTTGTGCGGGAATAAGGGCGAAGTCAGTCCACAGCTTTTTTTTTTTCGACTTGACTGTGAGACTCCAAATTCACAGATCTTGTTCGCAGCTCCATCACTCTAGTGCGTGGATAAGAGAAAACCCAGACAGACACATATATTTCTGGGTGTGGAAAGCACGGCGGGCTAACTGCAACCACCGGACTCCAGGGCGCAGGGCAATGGGGATGCCAGAGAATGAACCCATGCCCTACTATGTACTGTCTGGGAGATGTATCTACTACCTAGTTGCGAGATGACATCTGTGAAAATGTTTTGTTAGTGCACAGTGAACAGTAACTTCAAGCTCATAATTATGTAAAGGTTTCAAGCAGCTCAAGGTGAGGGTGGGTGGGTGAAAGCTTTGCCAACGGTTGGAAGCCAGAGCGCGAAAGCGCAAGGCCAGAGACATCGAGAGGGAGTGGGTAGGAAGAGCGGTGTGGTGGTCGAGGAAGAGGAGAGGCTGTGATCACGTCACTCCGCTGTCACAAGACATTGCACCGATCATTGTGCCTCCGATTGGTGCGCCCATCTTGTTCGCAGCTCCATCACTCTAGTGCGTGGATAAGAGAAAACCCAGACAGACACATATATTTCTGGGTGTGGAAAGCACGGCGGGCTAACTGCAACCACCGGACTCCAGGGCGCAGGGCAATGGGGATGCCAGAGAATGAACCCAACATGAGCCGCCAGACGATGGCATCACCAAAAGGCCGTCGGCTAGCCCAGAAGAAAGCGGCTGAAGGATACATAGAAATCCTTCAAAAACTGTGAAGTTCGAAGGAAAGGATTTACATAACGTGGTTCTTCGAGTTCAACTGAACAATAATTCTGGGTGGTCTGGGAAATAGAAGGACCGTGCTAGGCACCGCTAGCTAAACTGCAACGATTGATACGTAGGACAGAAGTGTTCCTTCATAGATTAAGGTAGTTCAGTTGTTACGCCAATGTGTAATTTCAGATACAGCTATGTTGGAAAGCAGTGGCCAGCGGCCGAAGTAATATGGAGCTGCGCAGGCAATATCCTTGTGCTTCTCAATGGAGCGGATGATTTGAAGGCTGTCTGTAAGCAGCTGTACAATCGCTGGAAAGACGAATTGGAAAGATTCTGATACGGAGGAAGGTGCCGAGTTAAATGTTGAACCAAATTATGATGTGAGGGCTCTTTGATACTTGTTCCAAAGTATTTCAACTTCAAGTCCAGCCGGGCCTCCGGATGCCGACACGGCGAATCTGAATCGTAGTGACCATGAAGAATTGAGCTCAACCGCTATCGCAGGGGTTAGATGCCAATTGCATCTACAATACACAAGATGGTCGATAATTGGCGCATGATAGTTGCCACCCATACCATTGGATTTATTCATGAGTATTTTGTCTCGCAGAGCGCATACCTGTCTCCGACGAAGGAATCTGGGCCGCTGAACCACATGTCTCGATGTGCCGTTTTATGATTTGCGTGAAGGGCTATATAGCATGAAAAGTCGCGATGATACGTGGATAAAATTTGGAACACACGAGTCAGTGGTAGGTAAGATATGGCGAGATTCAATGGGATGCATGGATATGCCACTCTTTTGATGTGTTCATGTTGCAACAATTACGCCGGTTCATCCACACCATAAACGAGACGGGATATATGCTAGCAAGGAATTTGGGTGTTCCACGTTTGGGGCAAAGAGGACGAAAAGGTAGGATTGAACCAAGACTCTGCAACAACCGCGGAGGCGACCCGGCCGGGTCCGTAGAATGTATGTAGGGAATTATTGCCATGTTTCGTGTAGGTACGGTAGTTCGTGAGCTGCTCTTTTCTTGCCGCGGAATTCTGTATAGATTGTAGGGTTGCCAGGCGGGCGCCCGAGCGCATCGTAGATCAGCATTGCAACACATGTACCCACGTGTAGCCGAAAGAGTAAGGCTGCCTTTCAAAGCAGTCGTTTTGGGTTTAGGACGACGAACAAGGTGGTCGCAACGGTAAGTATCTACGACCTAGGGTTTTTATCACCAAATCCGTATACTCATACTGAGGCCGATGCCAAGGTCTTACATTGGCGGGATTCGTGAATTAAGCCTAAGCGTGACTGGTCCAATAAGACTAGTTAAGGTTAATATACGAAGCGGGAATGCTTGTAATGGTTCCCAGCTGTAACGAATATGATAATCCAAGTACTACAGAGTGCGATACATGTTCCTAACACGGCGGGCAATCAGGTGTCATGTGCGAATGGAGGCTATGCTGTCATCAAAGCCGTGATTGACATGTCATGTTGCTAAATCCGAAAGAATTCCCCTTTAGTCCGTTTTGTGGCTTTGCCATGCCACGAGGCGTCACACGCGGCTCGGAAGTTGCCGGGCATCAAGGCTGGTTGAAAATGCAAAATTTATTTGTTGAGGTAGGTTGACCCCCAAATATTCTCGGGAGTGATAGCATTCAACCCTGCTGATCCACGGGACTTATTGATGCAAAGGTTTTGAGAGAGAAGGGCAAAAGACAAGATGAAAACATACTTAAAACGGGAAGAAAATCACTAGTCTCCATTTTCAGGTGACCAGTATACATAGAAATCCAGTAGTGCATTGGAAACACTCCAGCCCAATTTCAGGAACATTTCTGGACAAACATCTAGCACAGGAAGAGTATAACGGCGGCACATGAGCAGCAGTGTGACAGGTACGTGCCTGCCGGCCGGTGCCGCAATGTGCCGATGGGTCACGATTCTGTCACCGAACCGTATAACAGCGGCTGTGTGTCCCAGGGTGACTTGTAAAAAATCGTGAGCTGCGCTGTGACCTACTCCGACTCATTGAACAAGTGGTAGGAGATTTGTGTGTTCTCACACAATAATTACTAAGCCTTTTCTTGTTTGAGGCAGGTTTTCATCCAGTCTTTCTGGAATTTTTGGTCCAGTGCCGCGGTATTCTGGTCCTCCATGTCAAGAGCATCTAATCCGGGCAGCTCCGAAAATATTTGAAAGATCAAGAAGCGCGAAAGAATAAATTTCGCATTTTCAACCAGCCTTGATGCCCGGCAACTTCCGAGCCGCGTGTGACGCCTCGTGGCATGGCAAAGCCACAAAACGGACTAAAGGGGAATTCTTTCGGATTTAGCAACATGACATGTCAATCACGGCTTTGATGACAGCATAGCCTCCATTCGCACATGACACCTGATTGCCCGCCGTGTAAGTCGCTGAATTGAAATTTGCCGTGCGGATGATGTACTGTAGTGAAACGGCGAGGTATCCGTTGTGGAGTAGAGATGAAGATATGTGGTCCTAAACATATGTAGGAGAGTCGGTGTATGTAAGGCAATGAGGCTACCACACGGGCGAACCGCGTTGAGTTCACATATCGAACACGAGGGCAGCGACGTAACGCAGAGTGTCGAAATTGAACCGAAGGAAAATTGTGTATCGAAACTTCGGATGACAGAGGAGCAATACGAGGAAGCCATAGAGTTTCCAACTCCAATCTCAAAGTTTGAAGTCTTGTGTGCCAGCAGACGTGCGGTACGAGGAAGCCATAGGGTTTCAAAGTTCAGAGTTAACGTTGGGGCTCCAGAGTTTCAAAGTTGAATCGTAGGAAAATTATGATGTATACAATCATGAACATTAGACGGCAGGGGAGCGACGTGGGTAGCCAGCCATGTGGGTAATAAGGCAAATTCTAGTAAGCCATAGTAGAACGTTCGAAGTTTGGGCTAAAAGGTTTTACAGTGGAACCAGACAAAAAGTGTATCGGAACAACAGAAGAGCGATGAACGCAAGCCATAAGGTTTCCAAAGTTCGGGTACTTAGATCGCCTCCCGGCGAGCTAGTTGCTTCTATATTCAATTTGAGGGAACATCAACTAGAAGCAAATCGTTTCCTGAGCTCGACGATCAATGCGGAATATTTCGACATTGCGGGTCCAAGCTTTCTGAACAAAGATGTGCATATTGAGTAGGATGTGGGTGGGAAGCCTGAACGAGGACGATTCGAATCCGTGACTTTAGCCTATCGATTGACGATGTTTGCCAGGGTAGTAAGATTCAATATATACTTCGTGCAAAGATCGTTATGGCAGGTAAAGACCGTGAGGTAATGGGCTCATAACGACAGAGCTCGTAACACGAGTTCAAGGTTGCGTGGCAGACTAAGGCGGACGCGGACGTAGATTTACAAATATTGCCGGGCGGACCGCCCTAGTACAGCGAGTAGCACTGATGTAGTACACCCAAAACAAACTACAGCACCCAGGGGAGGAGCACATAACAGTTTATATAAGTACCACTAACGGATATTCGCGTGCAATAACATTGAGGGCAACGAAACACGTCGTAGGTCGATAGAGGCCAATTTTTGGAGTATGCGGCAGAAAATACTGAGACTGTTGAATGGGCATGGCAGGCCTGCGGATCGCATAAATTCCAGGTAAATACGGCACATTAGGGAGTACGACGACTCAAGAATGGGCACGATAGGCCTAGCTAGAGGTAGACTCGGGATTGTGGCGCGATATGCCTAGCTAGGGAGTACATAGACTCAGAATTGCAACACGATGGGTCTAGGCAGGGAGTACGGAGAATCGGGAGTGTGAACTCGTTAGTTCTGGGGAGCACGCTGTCTCGGCAATGGGCATGTTAGGTCTAGGAAGCACGCCAACCGAGAACGGGCACGTTAGGCCTAGTGATAGCGAGCACGTCGGCTCAGGAATGGGCACAATAGCCTAGGGAGCACACCGGCTCGGGAATGGGCACGTTAGGCCTAGGGAGCACGCCGGCTGGGGAATGGGCACATTAGGCCTAGGGAGCACGCCGGCTCGGGAATGGGCACATTAGGCCTAGGGAGTACGCAGAGGTAGGCCAAGCATGACGAGTATAAGGGCAAGGAAAGAGATCCGATTACGGAAATAGCAAGATAGGTGTAAGCGCGGGTGAGGATTTTGTAGATATATCATGTCTGCCCCAGGGAAGTAGGCGTAGCAAGTTATATAGATGTACTCCGAGGGCGGGGATGGAGGTAGAGAGCAATCCTTATGGCGCCAGCACGTCAGGGGCAAATCAGAACTCTCGAAGATGTGGGTCAAGAGAAAGCTTTGCCAACGGTTGGAAGCCAGAGCGCGAAAGCGCAAGGCCAGAGACATCGAGAGGGAGTGGGTAGGAAGAGCGGTGTGGTGGTCGAGGAAGAGGAGAGGCTGTGATCACGTCACTCCGCTGGGGCTGGGTGAAAGTGCCGGTGCTGCAGGGAATTGAGGCGGCAGTGCGGGGAATTGAGGGGCGGTGGCTGTGCTATTGAGGGGTTGTGAGGGTAAAAGTGCCGGGCGGCTTATAACATTTCAACGGGCACTCGATAGGCTCTGAGCATGCATTGTTAGCTTTGCCTAAGCCTAATGCATTGGTTTCCGACAAAAAAACTTGAACTCAATTTTACAAATTGCAATCCCAGTGATCGGCCGAATAGCGATTTTTGAACGAACGCCTGGACCAAATCCTGAGGGTCGAATCGTATCTTGAATGAACCAGAGTGATGCACTAGGCGTGGTAGTTTATTCGGCACAGTTGCCCGCGGACCGTGGTACAGTTGGGCGGAATTGGTTGAAGTGACAAGATAGGAATTCCTTCGAGAACCGCTGACAATTCTGCAGCGGTTGTACGCGAGGTAAAATTGTCCTCACAATTGAGAAGTTGAGCAACAGATGCATCAGCCCAAAACAAGTAAGTAGTGTTCAGCAGGTGCCCGATATCATCTCGGGCCAACCACCAACTAAGGAATTTCTGACTAGTCCATCAGTGTTTGCGCCGCATCCAAGCCCCGTTCGAAGGAATATGAGTGTGTGATGGACCCAATCTTTACATGTGCATATATCCCCCTCGGACTCCAGCACTGGAATATGGCTTGGAGTCATCAACAGTCAAACCCGAATTTTTGTGTCACATCTTGCAATCCTGATACTTGGCCGAATAGTGAATTTTTTACCCAACTACTGGACTAAGTCCCCGCATTCAAATGACGTCTACAACGCTTCGGAAGGTAGCAATAACCCGGAGCTGGTGATTCCGCAGGGTTGCAACCACGTCACACCGTCCGAAGTTCAAACTAGACCTGGGATTTAGATCTACGCAGTTCTTTGAACCAATGCAATGTGTGGCACCAATTCAGAGTGCGTTGCAATAGACACCTCATGATAGATTGTTTTCTATGCTATCTCCGAAAGAGTTGCGAAGACCGCCTCGTGCGGACCAGGTGCCATACTGAAAAATGACATCTGGACATTCGACACAGTGATCCAACCGAAAGCCTCACAGCATTGGGTCGTCACCTGTTACTTTTTTGACCAAGATTCATTCACAAGCTCAAGCCACCGAGCGAACAATATCCGAGCCTACATAAACCAAGCTCAGAGCCTACATCTTATTGTCAAGAGTGTTGCTCAACCCAGGGCAAAATTTTTGACCCTCCTCCACCATCCTTCCCTCCCTACGTTCCCCCAGATCTAGACTACCCTTACCCTCACAACTACATTTCTCAGCCATCCCTTACTTATTGTGTCCGATAATTCCCTTTCCCCGGAAATCTGTGATCCTCCCTCCCTGCCCAACACTGTGCCGAGTCTACCAGGACTCTTCGGTTATTTTCTCACTGCTTGTACTCGGTTCGGTTGGTCCTGATTTTGCTTCGGTCTGGGATGCATTGCTCTCCACTTGCGACTCCAGCCCCTCCTCCACCGGCCAATACCTCCGGCTTCAGTTCACCGGTGAACACGACCGAGATTCAAACCGGTATACATGACCGTGCTCACTCTGCCAATTAGTTTGGGCATCTCCCAGAATTTGAGCTGGGCTCAGCCCTGTAATACCCGCACAAATCGCGGGTCCTCGTGATCGCGTCGTGGTTCCTCGCAAGTTCATCTATCCAAGTTATGCCTAGCTCTGTGAAGTCGGCATGGCCGTCGCGTTTCCTCTGTGGAAAATCAAACTCAGAACTCTTGATGTGGTGCGAAGACTGACTCTCAATGTGTCTTAACCCAAAAGGAGTACGGAAGTGAGCGCACTTCCATCCGCCGGCTTATTGCTTTTTTTCCTGCACTCCAAAAAAGAATTGGACCTGGATGACGAAGTAATGCAGTCCATGTCACGTATGGTGAAATGAATGGTCAAATTTCTGGCTGCTCAGTGCGAACTTGAGGGGAGGTTTCAACATCCCCGAGATGCCCGAGGGTGTTTGCCACCAACTGATACAATGTGACATGGGAAAGGTGTCAATGGGTTTTTCTGGCCACTCCTCAGTTGTTTGTGTCAGTCCCTGAGACTTCACTTTGAACACTGCATTTGAGAACTTGACAAGTACCTATGTTACAGTTCCTCAAAGCGGCATTGCCTATCAGCTATGAACAAGATATGTCAATTATCCTCAACACCGACCAAACCTTGCTCGTCAGACAACATGGCACCAAGCACTCACTTGGGCCTCATTCCCGTTTACATTCCACAGTAATGTGGTAGAAGAGAAAAAGGAATTCAACCTCCCCGAGATGCCCGAGGGCATGCATTGATGTTTGTCGGTTGAATCTTCATCAGTGTCATTTCCGGTTTCATGGTATGTTGCACTGCAGCAACCGTTTTGGTGCATAGCAAGGGACCAAGGATGATGTTCCGCAAAATGTAAAGTCTTCGCAGAGAACTTGAAATAGATTTGTATGATGTTTTTTTCCCTAGATCCCCAGTGGCTTGCAACATTTCTCCTTGTATGTGTACGGCGGGAAGTTATGAGCACTCCTGAATTACGCCCTCATTTCTGTCAAGCCAGATCATTGTTATTGAAATATCTTGATCCGTTATAAAGTTTGACAGTCTTGTTAGCGAGCACTGATTCATTGTTTGAGCCTAATTGAATTTCAGTTCCAATGTATCCCGTGAGTTTGTTGCAGTGACTTTGGTGCAGAGAAGTGAGGGTAGGTTGAGGGGACTTGAGGGGACTGTGCGGGGAAGTGAGGGGAAGTGAGGGGAAGTGAGGGGAAGTGAGGGTACACTGAGGGGACGGGGTGCGGGTAATTGAGGGGAAATGCAGGGAATTTGGACAGAAAACCCAACTACTTTATCAAGTCCCGAGTGAGATATAAGCATACCAGGTGCTTTACCCGTGCTTCTGGAACATGGTTCGTGATGCTGGAGTGCAAATCACCCCAAATTTCAACTCTGCAGCATCGGTTTTCATTGAGTTAGGTCCCTGTTTTACCTAAGTCTGCACTTGTGAGGCAAGCCCGCAGCCGGTGACGAAATCTGTTGCCGCAGATTAGCACTAATCTACCAGAATCCGTGGTTTTTGGGAGACCCCGCAAAAACACAGCCACCGCCCCTCAATTCCCCTCAATTCCCCGCAACACCGGCATTTTCTCCTGGCCCACTCCGCTGTCACAAGACATTGCACCGATCATTGTGCCTCCGATTGGTGCGCCCACATTGTTTGCCCTTCTCGTTGGGAATTGCTGCACCGGATATGCGGGCCAGGCTGACTGATCCAACTCCAGAAACCAGGGGCCCGGTAAGAAAAAAGGCACGAATGGCATTGTACGGCGGGACCCCGAGTCGAACGGGGCATCTCCGAGTCGGAAGGTGCATTTTGCCAACTTTTCGACGTAATGAGGCCAACCCGATGCGCACCGTGCGCAGCCCCGCCTTCCATATCCCCAAAATGTCCTTGAATGAGCACGGATGTAATTTGCGAAGATCAGGCGGTAAAAACTTCGCGCTAGTCCGCAGAACGGCGGGACCCCGAGTCGAACGGGGCACATCGGAAGCCAGAATGCTATCCTAGACTCGATGGCATGGGAACCCGAGGCGCACCGTGCGCAACCCCGCCTTGCATACTCCCAAGATGCCCCCGAATGAGTGCAATGTACTTGGCGCGCAAGACGAGAAGTGCAGTTTTTCTGGCGTCAGACAAGCTCCCTCGGTAGTATCGCCTGCAAAGGAAAGGAAGTCAAGGGGACGGTGAAAACGAACGATTCTCAAAAAATCCCTCAAGCTCCGACCACACGAGGGTCGACCCCGAGTCGAACGGAGGCTCTCGGGAATCTTCTATTTCAAGATGAGTTTAACCCGACGCGCACCATGCGCAACCCCGCCTTCAATCCCCTGAAGATGCCCCTAAATGAGCGCAACGTACTTGGACTCTGGCCGGTAAGATCTGAACTCCAGTCCTTTGGGCGTCGGGCGAGCTGAGGAGGGGTCCCTGGATCTGGTCGTGTGCAAAAAGAAACGGACAGGTGGTGAAGAAGAAATTTGGAGGCATCAAGTAACAAAAGATCCTCCGGACTTTGTCCAACGGGACCCCGAGGTGAACCGGCATCTCGAGAGTTCCAATTATCTTGGTGCAGATCGACCCAGTGCGCAATACCGCCTTCCATACCGATGGTTGAGTGCGACATAATCCGGCTTGCACGATGAACCTCTGCAGCTTTTTTTGGAATCTGGGAGACTGAGGAGGCGCCCAGGATATTTTCTCGTGTATGGGAAAGGAATCGATGGCATGATGGAATTTGCGAGGACCAGGCCATAAAAAAAGTCCTCGACCGCCCCGAATCAAACGGGGATGCCGGGAGATACAGTACTCGGACTTCTCGGCATGAGTACCGGACGCGCGTCGTGCGCAACCCCGCCTTCCATATCCCCAAGATGTCCTCGGATGAATGCGAAGCCTTGATCCTTGGTCGGCAAGAGGGGGGCCGTAGTTTCATTGCGTCCGGAAGGTTTTCGGGATTTAGTCCCATGCAAAAGCAAGGAACCTGAACCAAAAGGAAGTTGAACTTGAGGCCTCCACGGCGGGAACGTGCAAGAGTGTTGAATCATCTCGCATCTTGTTCCCCCCTTGCCAATTCCTGACGGACTAACGGGGAACCCTGATCGGAGGGAAAGTGTGTGTATGAAAAATGACCTGCACTGGTACATCACCTCGCTGTGGACCGGAAAACGGCCGTTTTCTTCACGGTTGCATCGGCTCATAATGTCAAATTAGCGTTACGCGGCGACCAACCATTCTTGGGTTCAAGGGTTGGAGTTTGACTGAACCCATCTTCTGATCTCCGTACACACTTTTTGTTGTCCTCCTCAACTGAGATCAATCTGCGAGCATTTCCGTCCGAAAAGCAGGCGGGCACATCGAAGAATGCTTTATTACCAACGGCCAAATCAACTACACAATAACGAACAAATTCCGGGCGTACCAGATAAAATCAAACGCGTTGACCACTTCCACATCAAGGCCCTCGTCTACCAGGGTCCGCATCTCATCCTGACTGTCTGCCGCCTTGGCTTGCTTAGCAGGGCAAAGCACTCGTATGTGAGACAACCGGCGGGTATGAGCGGAATACAGCCGCGAGTGTATTGCGCGAATGAAGATAGCGCGCGAAAATGCGTCCGCATCAGTTGCGGAGCCATACGCGAAGAAAGTGAGGGTGGGGCAGATAACCGAGGTATCGGTCACCGTCAGTACGCTCAAGACACGGTCGTTCCCCTGCTGGTCCTTGGGGTTTGCCTCCAATACCAGACCTTCGAGCGTGGAGGTGTGCTCCAGGACAGAAATGACATCTGCCGGTGCTAGTGCGACTCCGAGTCGTCGTTGCCCATACGCGAGTGTGAGGACTAGAGTTGTCAACAGGCAAGAGGAGCGCTGGAGGAACGGGAGTATTGGGTTCACCATATCGCAGGAGAGATATGCAAGGTGCGGTGCGATGACATGATCCAGGAGGTCGCCCTGTTCGCAGTCAAGTCGTTGAAGATGGGGGGAAACCATGACTGTGTCGTCAAGCGTTTCTGAGTATTTGTCGGAAACCCCGAAAGCACCCTCAACAAGGTGTGATGCTGTTCGTAAAATACGGAGAGAGCATTTTATCGATGCGACACCCCGGTACCGAGTAATCTGGTGCCAAGGAATGAGGAGGGGCGGCGAAGGGAGATAATAGGTGGGCTTGTCGAAGAAAACTTCGCGCAGCGCAGGCGCAATGGAGAATGTATCCAAAGCAGTGGATAACACGGTTGCATCAGGATCATCATAATCGGGGTCGAGAATGTCGAGGGTTTTCAATCGTGACAGCCTCCCTTTGGCCGGACACAGCAGCTGAAGCAGTGCGTGTAACTGGTCGCAACAAATTAGGCGGAATGACACCCAGCGATTGGAGTGATGGAGAAGAGCCGCCAGGTATGGACGAGCGTCGTCTTCGGCCCTCCGCCACTCAAAATGGACATCAAGGGGTTCATCGGCGGACCGAATGAGCTGTGCCTCAACCATGGGGAGAAGCGAAGGTTTTACGGGCGAGTAGTAGGTCCTATGTAGAATCGTTATGGAACTCCAGAGAGATGGCAGGGCCAAAGCTATCTCTCTCCACCTGGTAGAGATCTGCCCAAGGTACCACGGCGCTACAGTTGTGACAATTCCGCCGGTGCCCCGTCTGGTATGTGGCAAAGTCCAAGAGAATATTTCGCACATGATCTCTGGTGGCATGCGACGAATAGGTGACAAGACAGCCGTGTACCGCTGAACACGCTCAGCCAAAACGTGTCGCTCGCCGGTGGCTTCAGGAATCCCAATTCGCGCAGTCAGGGCGTCCACCGTGTGTTGGAAACGAGAGATTAGACCGGTGATTATGACTATCTCAGCTTCCCCGGGAGGTTCGTTGCTTCGCAGTAGATGCTGAATGGCAGTCGGCGGTAACAGCCCTGGGCGATAAATCGTATCACGATCCACTGCCATAGCTGCAGAGGCTTCGCCGTTCCGGCGAAGGGCCATCTAGAGGAGCAGCTTTCACGCCGAATCGGAGGTAGGAGTTCAATTGGCTTACCAGGATGGGGTTCAAGACCAATGAGCGGTGGCTACGTGGCTGCGGTCAAGGTACGGTAGCCGGCTATAGCTATCGCCGGCCCGTAGATGCTTGCTGATGCGTGGTGCATCGCCACAAAGGCCCTTTGTTACAAACCACCACCACCCAACCCAACGTCAACCGCAGTGTTGTTACTTGTAGCCCTGGTCTCCGTAGAGTCCGCTCGATAGATTTGACTTGCGACTTCCAGTTGCTCTGCTGCTTATGGACCTGGCGAAGCTCACGCCTAAACTGCCCGCCGATTTGGAGCGGCAAATATTCGAGGTTGCTTCTCTCGTATGGCCGCGTTCAATTCCAAGATTCTTGCTGGTAGCGTGGCGTGTTAATACATGGTATGTTTGGGGATATCCTGCCGACATCTCATTATCTGAATCCATGTGACTCCGCAGGGTCGAACCGCTTTTATACCGAATTTTCATCATGCACGATGCCCGCGCGTATCTGCGGGACAAATCCAGAGATGGCGCGGGTCCCTTAGCGATCGAAAGCTCCGCTCTCCGCTCTCTTATTCACGCAAAAGGCCCTCGGTTCTCCAGAGCCGCAGTCATCTGCTTTTGGGAAGTCACACCCTGGACGAGACGGAAGAGGCCTATCTGCTGTCTGCTTGTTCCAAAGTCGAAAATCTGTGGTTGTCAGCTCAGACGTTCACTACCCTGCTGCAGATCGACATGCCACTGAATCGGCTTCATTGTCGACTGAATACTTTGTTCGAGCCCAAGCCAACCGACTTTACCCACCAGCTCTTTGCTTCGATGACGCATCTCGAGGTCTTTGATCTGCCGGTGCGCTACGATGTATGGGCTACGGTCACACACCTCCCGTGTCTCACGCATCTTGCGTTCAACGACGTTCATTACCTCCCCTTTGCAGAGTGGTCCTCCAAACATCGACTGCTTTGCAGGTGCTCGCTCTTATGCTTTACAATCGGGCGCAAATGGAGACACAGCACTGGAAAGAGTGTGATGTGATGGACGTGCGGTTCGTGGCATGGACGCTGTGGAGGAGTGGATTGCGGGAGCCCACACAGGTGCGGATCATTGGTCCCGCGCTGAAGTCTTTATCGCGAAGCGTAAATCGTATGTCAGCCGGATTGTCACTGTTCTGCTACTGATTTCTTTCTGCAGTTGTATAAAGTCTCTATATTTTGTGCGTGTCCAGCGTGTAGGTGTGGGCACGCTCTCCCTTTCGGCTGATAAATGCGCAAAGGCTACCTGCCTTTCCGCCGTGAGGCTCCATGAAATCATTTTCACTTCCTAATTACAGATCATCGTACGGAGCTCCGGCAAGGTACCTCTGCTTTTCACTGCCGTGCGTCTCCTCCGACTCTTTTTCCTCCTCCTCAATGTATACTCCTCTGGGCGTGCTATCTTTGTGTCACAGAACCCATCCCTGTGTGGCGCGCGGTGAACCTCGCGTAAAGTGCGTCCAAACCGCGAACCCGTGCTTTTTGTTGAACGCAGGATTTAGGATCTACGGTGCACGGACTCCGCCATTGCGCTCGTTCCTCCTCCCGTCAAGGTCATTCTGCTGATTCAGAAGCATTCCTTATGGCATTCCGTGGAACCATTGCACCGGTCTCAATGTGGCATGCGTTATCCAAGTTGTTCACGGATTCATCGCGTCCGCCGGGCTTGTCAAGCAGTCATCAAGAGTACCCTGGGCAGGGGGCAGAAGTTACTCCCGCTAGGACAGCACGCCGTCTTCTGTCACGATTGGCGCCCTTGATTTTACAGCTGTTTCCGAAAACAATGAGACACATCATTTTTTTTCTGCTGCTCAATGTTTTTTCTCGAGTGATAGAGATTACCCGTTCGGGCGAGCCGACGGTAGCCGAGCGCAGCCGAAGGTGATAGAGCCGGGTGGACGGCAAAATATCTTTCAACAGAATGTGCACCAAGACAATGTCAAGGGTGCCTAACCTCACAGTTAAGGCCCAGCCATACTCTTCCATGTCCTCTTCTGGAGTTTCAAGTTTCCCCGCAGCTTTGCAGCATTTTGGCGACACGGCCTGGACTGGGCCGGCCGTCGATCCGAGCCCAATTAGGAAATCCTTATCACTCAAACAAAAAGTTGAGCAGCGGCAAAAAAACTACGCGTCTCAACATTTTCGGAAACAGCTGTAAGCGCCTGTGGTCCATTCGGATTCAATTGCACAGCATTGTGCGAGATTCAACCATTTGGTCACAAGTGCTGTATACACAGCCCGATCCATGGTTTATAACTTACCAGTCATTTTGCACACAAGTCTCATGCGGCTTTCCTTTCCCTCTCGGGGGCGGAAACCCGCCTTCCCAACCGGGAAGCTGAAGTCCATCGCCTCTCGGTCCTCGAACGCCACCCCCGACATTCTTGAGTCCTCGTTAATCTCATTAAGCGACTCCGCCGACGCTTGCGCGCCGCTCAAAACCGTTGTCGGCACTGCGATGGCCCTCTGGAAAATTGCACAGGTTCGGTGCATGTTCCTTCACACTACCTCTTTGACGCTTACACTGTACCCTAGCGTGCAAAAGACTCCCGGAAGGAGGCATGCGATATAGCGCTCCGAGCGGAGACCATTGTCAATCTGATCGCCGACGCAGTCCCCGATGTCCAGGCAATCACCCGCAGATGCTGATTAGCATCGAGCGGTTCCTGGTGTGTGGCCGAACCTTTTCACTGATTTGCCAATGCTGACCCGTCAACAGGACTCTAGACGAGATATATAACACGATGGCAGCAATGGAGGCCACGGGGCGCGTCTCACGCGTTATCCATCCGAATCGGAATGAGCGTACATTGCGCGACATCCGCGCCCAGCTCGACGCCGCGCACCAAGATTTTTCTGTTCGTTCGTTCATTTATGTATCATTCTCGCGTGCTCAATTTCTATGTGGATGGCTTCTGCGCTACGTGTCGAGGCACAGCAGGCCCAAATAAGGACACTGCAGCGACACATTGAAGCAAAGCAAGAGGACTTCGCGGTTCAACAGACAGTTGCTTTGGGCAAGGTCTCCGTGAGCCAACATTCTGATTCTCCTGCATGCCGGGCTGAACACCACACAGGATGCTCTTGCCCTCCAGCAGAGAACCGGTATCTTCTACTCCCGGTTGAGCACTGTTTTTTTGGCCGGCCCCTGTGTAAACGTGGCCAATAATCGCTTGGCCGCGTTGTGAATATGCCCAGCACGCGGTTACCCGCTTTCGATAGCGAAGGCAGCGGGTGCCGCGTATCTCATAAGTCATATCACAGACATTCTGCTCGCACGGTGGCGAGCTCAGGGGTACGGCGCGACCAGATTTTCCATAAGCTATTTATCTGTGTGTGTGCATCTGCTCTCTTCCTGTAACCGATGGACATCCGTCTGTCCTGGGTTAGGTTACTGCAAGGCTACCGGGTGCGAGGTGGGTACACCTCCGCGATTGGGCATCTGGTAGCCTTGCAGTGACCTGACCCGGACCAGGCGGATCTCCATCGTTTATATGAGCCCAATCATATACTGTTTTGTATTCCGATTCCCGACCAGCTTCCAGGATGAGAGGCGCGAGCTCTGGAAAAGACTAATTCGCCACCGTGAACGAGAACGGCGCAAAAAGACGTACTTGAGGAGTAACTGAATCTCTGAATACGGGGCAATCTTGGGGCAATCCCTATAATCCGCGACGAAACTTGATCCAGGTTGAGGTTGCGGGAGTGATTCAACAGCGCAAATCAGAGGAGCGTTTCACAAGCGACCGCGAGCTCTCCATGCGAAAGCGTTCTTTGTCCTCCTGGACTTTAGGTTATTGAGCGCGCTGTTTTTTTTGTCGAACATCACCGATCAAATCAACTTGATCGCCCATCAAACCAATGTCGAACGTTCCCCCGCCCTCCCTTGAAGGCCTAAACTCGCGGGAAAAATGCAGTCGATGGACGAAAAGGGTCCAACAATGACCGGCTACGATTCGATGCCGTAACAACCCTAGACAAAAAGTTATGGAGCATTTGGCAACCACCATCATTGATGTTCGAAAATCGAGGTACGCGCGGGGGACACAAGGGGGACATGGCTAGTAGCTGGCGAGTTTTTCGCGTAAGAGTGCAGAGGTGTGCTCGCCGAGATTTGTGGCCGGCGAGATGGAACGGTCACGTGGTTGTTACATAAACAAACTCGTCCGGGCATTGCTTGGGCGAAATGCAAGGTCGCGCCAACGGGCGAGTAAAAAACCGGTCAGCGGTCGATTCAGCGGTCCAGGCCTCGAGCCCAATTCAAAAAATGTGTGCGGCCCCGCGAATTCCGCGGTGACGTTTCTTGTCCAAACATGTTGCTGTTGGTTATCCCGCTACATAAAGATACACTAAGCGAGCGTAATAACCAACCACACAATTAACCCGACAGACGGCGACGCACCGTTGTGGATTGGGCAGCAGTGTGTGGAATTACCACCGTAGTTCAAATCCCCAACGGCGGCCACAGCCAAAAACATATACATACGGTTCGTAAGACTCACAAAACGGGAGATTGAACATTCAACACGGGAGTTGAGTTGGCTAGATAAAAGTAGACCCCAAAGATAACAAAGGCAACAACACGAGCTGTAGAGGACACAGACACTTTAGGTAACCCACACGTACGCAGAAGAGCTCCTTCTTTCCGGTTCCAGGGGGTAATGCTAGAAAATCGTCCACAGTTGCTCAAGCATATGGATGGCGCGATACCGAGTCGAACGGGGCATGGAAGGTACTTGCTCAACGCGATGATAATTCGAGCCGTCCACAACCCCGTCTTCCGCAACTGAATTACTGGAGTTTGGAATGGGTGCCGTGGGCTTGCAGATGTCAGAGAATGGATGCTGCCAGTGGATGCTGGGGAATGAGGATTTCAAGAAGGACTTGGAGAGGGTGACGCGAGTGTTGCAACGTCGGCTGTTTAAACAAATCTCCTGGGGCTTCTTAGAGAATTACATTTTCCGATGTTCCTCGTCCCATGTCACATTTTGCCCGAGATTCTCGCAACCGAAGGGAATGGAACGATGCTAATAGATAAGGTGGCGACGATAAAAGTAACAATAAACAGCCGAGAGTCATACATACAGGACTGCATACATACACACATACATAAGTTACGACGGCGAGTTCTTTATTTCCTGTCCTTCAATTTTTCATCTCCTGTAATCTTCGCGAATCCCTCCAGTTCAAGCGGCGAAATCCAAACTATACCTCGAGCTCGAAGCCAAGCCGAAAACTTCGCCCCGCGCGATCTACATCGCCCCGCGCCCCCCACCCCCAACACCCATCTGCCCATCCCCCACCTCGCTAATCGTCTCCGGCGGGCCCTCCTTGTGCCCCTCCCGATGCCCGTGCAGCCGATTCCACAGCCCCGCGATCCCGCCCCGGTCCTTGCTCGCGCTGCGGTCCTTGCTCCCCGCGCGCTCCGTGCTCCCTGCGCGTTCCTTGCTGTGTTCCGCGCTTCCACGCCCGCCCATTGCACGCTCAACGCTCGCGCCACGCTCGCGGGAACGGGACATGTTGCCGACGCCGCCGCGCCCGGAGGATTCGTACGCGCCGGGGTGGTGCACGGGGTGTTCGGGGGGTGGGTTGGGCGAGGCGGTGAGGTTGGCGAGGCCGCCGCGGCCGGTGGAGTGGCTGTTGGATGTGTGAGTCGGGGATTGTGCGATTGAGTCAATGGATAGAGGGTTAAGTTTGTGAAGAAGAGGAACAAAGTCGTAGTTTGTCGTTGGCAAAACAAGATAACAAAAGGGACAAAAAGCATAGAAATGAGACAAGCACTCACACTCCTTCCAGTTCATGCGTGCGCCCACGCTCAGGCGGGGGTGCGGGTCCCAGAGCGATATTCCCCGCTCCACCACGCCCGCTCGAGTGCACCTGGGGATGACTATGGGAATTGTTGCGCGAAGGGGACGGCGAGCCCAGCGGCGAAGGCGACGGTGCGCCCCGCGAGCGCGAGCGACTCATATTCCCCATCCCGCCGCGACCCGTCGAGTGCACGACCTCGCGCTCGTCGTGCGCACGGATAGCCTCGCGCTCGCCTGCGCCACGGAAGTCCTGGTTGTCGGCGGGGTCGCGCGAGGGGGAGCGGAAGTTCCCGGCGCCGCCGCGGCCGGTGGAGCGCAGCTGTTCGATGGCGACGGGCGGCTCGCGGCCGCGGGTTGAGGAGAAATCGTCGGGGCCGTCGAGGGGTCGATCTTGGGAGTCGATGGAAGGACGCATGTTGCCCAGTCCACCACGGCCTGAGGAAGTCTGTCGATTGCGTGCATAAATCAACCAAAATCAATGAGAAAAATCAACGAGAAAACAAGAATCGTCAGTGCTGGATCCGAAAGCTGGAGCGAGGGGGAAGGACGCACGATGGCTTCGCGGCCCCGGGAAGTGGATCGGTCTGCCATGAGGGTAATGCGGTGGTATTTGTCGCTTTGACCGGGGTTTCGAGTACACGTAAAACGAAGTGGGCTTTTGACGATGTGGGCGGAAGATAAGAACGGGACCTCCTTTTTAACGCCGTCGGATCTCGCAATGATGACGTGAGATCAGGTGACTATCCGTCGGGTTTAGTCGGCGCCGGTTTCTTCCGAGTTCAATTGTTCAAAGTTTTTCGAACCACTTCTTTATTCCTGATCCTTCCTCTGCGACTTGGTCCTCAAGCTTGGCCACCGCGATACCATCCGGCCCATCTCAAACACGGGTGGTTGCGCCAAGATCCAAATCAACTCCACCGAACAGGCCTAGGCGCGGTCCTCTCCATCGGAGTCTCCATATCTGATGTGGCATCGACAGCGGTCTAAAAATGTTGGTGCCTGAGCTAGAAAATGAATGCTCAGATTAATTCGAGAACGCAAAAATTTGCCCAACAACTTACCAAGGAGATAGGGAACAATTTCTCGGTCAATCATTTTCCAACACAGGCGTTGATTACAAGCCGTGCGGTTCCAACGACAATCTAGGAACATTATAATCGTAGGGGAATTAGAAGTACGGAGAGATACAATATACGAAAGGGTATACGAGCTAGCTCGATGCAACCGGTAGGTAACAGCCCAATTCAGGATTGTATGTTACAGTGGCAAGATTCGGCGGCCTTTGCCCACCCTCCTCTCCCGAACTTCGTCGCTGTAACATACAATCATGAATTAGCCATAGTCCCCCCCTCACACCTTACCTTTCACCCATCCGCCCATGGCAATGTGGCTCTCAACGAGCTCTCATGGACGGGTGGCAGAAAGCTACCCTCAAATGAGCATCCTCCTCGGGAGGGCCGCGTTCTTCCCCTGAGCTCGCCGCCGTGCGAGCAACATGTGAGTATCATGGGATAAAATCGCCAGTATTCCGTCGCCCCAGTCAAGGCTGGACTTCTCTCGGAACACTGTGGATTTTGCACGATCGCTACGTGGCCTGCGGGTACTGGCCCACGTTTCACCAGGGGGCGGCCAAAAAAATCGAGAGTCGGGAGTAGAACAAGCTCTCTTGTCGTTGGAGCTCGAGTTGGCGCTGCAGCGTCTTGATATTCGTGTCGATGTGTGTCTGCTGGGTCTCGACGCGCAACGCTGAGGCAACCTACATACTATTGAGAATCGGGGGGTATGACTGGGCAAGAACAGACCAAGAAATCGCGGTATGCGTCTTCAAGTCGCGTCTTGATATCGCGCACTGTGCGTTCGTTGCGGTTGAGATGGATAGCACGAGAAACACGCCCGCTGTGCGCCAGCCCCTCCATCGTGCCGCGGATCTCATCCAGCAGGCTAGGAATCGGATGAGCATCTGTAAATCAGCAAGAAATTGCGAACCTACAGGGTGAAACGCTCGATACTCAGCAGCATTGCCGGGGGGAGCCCATTGGCATCCGCCACCGCGGCGGCCATGACACCGATAACCTCTTCCGTTCGCAGTGCTATAGCGCGCGCATCGGCTTTGGAATGCTTCACGCGCTGAATCCGGCGCCAGTTCAACACCACACGTTCCAATGCACCATAGCAAAGTACTCACCATCGCAATATCCCACACGGCGATTGCGGCACCGACGGCGCTCTTCAACGGCGGAAAGACATCCGTGGATTCTTTTAGTGCATTCAGGGTGGTCGACAGAGCGTCGGGGAGGGCAGCGACGGGTTTGAGCTTCACAGTCGGGAAGGGGGGTTTCCGCCCCCGCAGGGTGGGGAGGGAAAGCCGCATGGAAGGCGAGCCAGCGTTCGACATCTCGACACCGTCCTGCTGGGAAGTTATAGGTCAGAGAAGAGGCTGTGTATACAGCAGTTAAAAACAAAAAGGTGAGTCTCAGTCGCACGACCTGCTGTGCAATCGAAGCAGAACGTAAGGACGGTGCGACGATTCTCCGCAAGGGCTGAAAATGGACTGCTATTAGGGGGAATTAGGGCGCTAATCGTGACAGAAGCCAGACTGCTGACCTCCGGAAATCTCACGTCAGAAAGCAGATAACTTGGACACTGGCTGGCTCGATGAGGAATGAACCAAGGACCAGCCTCCCGAAGGCGATGTAGCCGTGAGCAATATGGTTAAAGTGTGCGATGCTTCTGAAGCAAGATAGTCTAAATGGCAGACGTTCTGGACAGGACAAACGCCGGAATTAACGCGCAAGTAAGGCCTGGATAACAAGAGGGTAAATGGAGAGACATTATTAGCAAGCACAAATCATTCCGACAAATCATTCCGACTCGTCCATATCCTTCTCCGTGGCCTTTTCACCGTCGACGAAATAACGGAGAGCTTTGAACGTGATGGTCGTCAATAATTCAGGACGAGGAACCTGGTTGACGTACAATTAATCTCGCCCGACCTCCGCTTCGCAATAAACTCTTCGGCACGCGACCAATAATCAACACCTGCGTAGGCCCCCATGATCCAGTCCTCCAGGGACTTATCGGAGCTCATGGTAACCAAACGCACATCCTGCGCCAGGTCCGTCACGCCACATTCCTCCAAGAGGACCGCGCCCCTGTATGTCCACCGGTAGAGCAAAACGACTAGAACCTGCAGGGAGTCCCATGTCGGGAGGAGGACGAGGCACATCGGCAGGTATGCGGTGTCATTGAACGCGAGATGGGTTAGATGCGGCAGGCGCGTCATCGCAGCCCACGCCTCCATGGTCCCGTCCTCGGGTTGAACGTTCGGAACATCGAATATCTCGAGGTGCGTCAGCCTAGCCAAGAGGCTGTGGCCGAAATCGATGTGAAAGTCAAACAGGTTGTTCAACTTGCCGTGAAACCGCTTCAGTGGCATATTGATGAGCGAAACTGAGGCCTCTGATCGGGGGGACCACCACAAATCCTCGACATTGGAGCACGCCGCAAGCACATCAGCCTCGTCCTCCGCAGCCATGCCGTGACTAAAGAGAAGCAGGTGGCGGACATGGTCTTTGAAGAAAGAAGAGGGCTTCGTATCAATGAGGGAAAGGAGGATAGAGCTCTTGATGGCGAGAGGATGTGTGCCTGGACTGGATTTGTCTCGATCGTCCACGATGACGACTCGGTACAAAAGCGGCTCGACCCTGCGCGGCGAGCGCGTTAGCTCGACGATAGGATGATGCGGGGTTCGGAGTACCATGCGTAGACCCGCCACGCAACCAACATAAACCTCGGGATGGAACGTGGCCATGAGAGCGAAGCAACCTCGAAGATCTCGCGCTCCAACTCAGCGGGAAGTACAGGCGGAAGTGTGGCCGTGGCGTCCATGGAGAGTAACGATAGTAGTACTCGTTGAATCGAGCTTTGCGGCAGTAGAGAGCGCCGGACCCACCTCAGTGACCGAAGCTGGTGGTTTGCTGGGACAAGCCGTGTTGCACAGCCTTCTGATTGACGACTGGTCTGATTGGCGATTGGTAACTTCCTGAAATGCAAGGTTCCTGAAGCGCAGATTTGTTCAGCACCCTTCAACCCTGGGGTCTGGGTTTGATCGAAGCTAAACGAGCTTTTCAGGGAAAATGGATGCGGCAGATACGTATCCGAGGATATGTTGGGCAGTGTGTCAGCGGGACCAACGAGACGCGGCTCACGCGCCCGATCGGGAAGAGCGGCACTTGAGATGACACCGCGGGCAAAGTCCGACGCATCCAAGTTTAGATGCGGTCGGGTCAGCCGCAAGATCATGCAGGCGGCATGTTGTGTGACACTTCACAAAGGTAGGCAAAGAGCCTTTACGCAGACAAAGGCTGGACAAAGAACAGACAAAGGAAAGACAAAGGACACCCACCCAGCATCCCCGAAATTCTGGGCCGTGGGATTTCGGGCATGCTGGGTGGGTGCCCTTTGTCTCTCCTTTGTCTTTTCTTTGTCTGGTCTTTGTCTGCGCAAAGGTCCTTTGCTAATCTTTGTGAGACGTCACATGATATGCTGTCTGCATGATCTTGCCACTGACCCGAGAGGAATGACAAGATTAGTGCGACTCGCGGCGAGTGCGAGTCGCGTATTTCTCGGCTAACATCGCTTAGCTCGCTTAAGGTCACGAGTAGTGCGACTCGCTTAATATCGACGTCAACAGCAATCAGCGCATCAAATCCGGCTCTGCCCGGCACACGCAGTGGGCCCCCGCGGCGAGCGAAGCACCACGCAGTGGGCCAAGCGGCGAGCGCTAGCACCACGCAGTGGGCCCAGCGGCGAGCGCGAGGCCCCGCGCCAGCGGTCGGTTTCCACCCAGCCGTCCGGGCCGGCGCCCGTAACATGTTCAAAAAATCTATAAAAGCCGGATTTGAAAATTTTAAAGTGCCGTCAGGCGAAAGGAGGGGGGTCTGGGGGGAACGCCGTTCCCCCCGGCTGCAAAATCAGCTTTCCAGCGCCATAATCATCGAGAATATCGTGAATCGGCAACGCCATGCCGGAAATGATCGATTGATGCGGCCTGATTGCATGCCCATCAAAAGTCACGAGTAGTGCGACTCGCTTAAATTAGCCGACTCCCACTCGCACTAATCTTGTATAGACTCCTGACCCGACCGCATCCAAGTTTGGATGCGTCGGTCTTTGCCCCCGGTGTGAAGCACGGCACATGGCTTTCAACCGCGGCACTTTGTGGGCCCATGAGCGGCTCAAGTGCCGCGCTTGGGGAGACAAGTGCCGCGCTTGTATTCAACAGCGGCATTTGTTAACTAAAGCACGGCACTTGCCTTTCCCGCGTAGAAGAGCAAAGGCATTGAAGGGAACCGCCCCAAATATACTTACATACCCCCCTGTGTACCTTTTCGTCGTGCGCAACTCATAGTTGAGCCAAGAATGATGCTCACCTTTCACCAGGCTTTTTCGGAGACTAGTAGTTTGAAGCCTGAAGCTTGGTTCCAATAAATACGCGGAGTATAGATTCGGAAAATATATAGCAAGAAACCGTGAATTGACCGTACAGACATCTTCTATTTTGGGTCAGTATTGTTCAGACGCTCGGACCATGCTTTCATAACTTTTTCCAGTTCAGATGCTCTACATTGTATACAGTACTAGCAGCAACCCGTGCTCCGCTACGGTCACCGTGCTCCGCTACGGTCAGAATTCTGTGCAGCTAATTTCAATCCGATGTCGGCTGGCAGCGGGGGGACACTCGTCACCAACCTGTGGTTGGTTCCTCGTGTCCCCCGTGCAGTCAAATTCCCTTCCTTCAAAATTACTCTGAATCCTTGCTGAATCCAGACTACACAAGTACTGCACAGTGAAGCAGACGTCAGAATACACTGGGCAGTTATTGAGCCCCGTGCAGCCTGTTCCCTAAAATTGCTTCGAATCCAGGCCACACCGTGAAGCAGACATCAGAATACACTGGGGAGCTATCCACTGTCCAGGATTTTTTGCCGTCTGGACTCTGTGCACACTCAATGGCGAGGAGCTAAGTGCTAACTTACTTGACTTGACGGAAGAGTTGAGATGTTCTTTTCCTCAGGACATCAAACAACCAAAGAGACTGGCAATAATGCTCACACAAATTCGGAAGGCTAAGGTAAAGCAGTCTGAGGTCAGTGGCCGCCGTGCAAATTCATAAGTAAGGCCCTGTCTTGCCGTCCGAGCCGTCGGCAAGCAATCAAGCCGATAGCACAGCCTCCCTTTTGACAGTTGACTTTATAACCTGATTGGCTGACGGGCCTTTACGTTACCGCTTTCATTTGTATAAGTAGATCGACCCCGACAATTAGTTATGCAAAGTCCCAAGCAGGCCCTGCCACCATTTCATTGTACCCTATCGCGATGCAAGGGCGATTGGGGCAACAGGGTGATTCCTCGCCGAGGGCGCAACCATAAATGCGTGCCACGATGAAATCTAGGTCCATCAGAGCTCAATTAGGGCTGCTGACCGGACCCGTATGCGACGGTCCGACGGCACCCGTCATACGGTACCCGTGCCGTCCCGTCGGCCCTCTATTCCCTTGATCCGACGGGACGGCATTGGCCGTATCGTACGCCGTATCTGCCGCAGAAATACGGCCGTCCCGTACCGGCAGCCCTTGAGAATTTCCTTGTACGGTACGGGATACGGCACGGCTTGGCGCTCATACGGCCGTCGATTCGACGGCCGTCCCCGTATACGGCACGGTCAGCAGCCCTAAGCTCAATTCGCCTGGCAGTTGAGAGAATACGGATGTACGTCTGTACGAGATGACTGCCTCCCATTCGTTCCCGTCCCCATGGGTGCATCTGAAGTTGATGTCGGCTTCTAAATGAGGCACCCTTGCATCGTCGAGGAAGGTTGCTATCGTGTCGATCGGAGAGGTAGCGTGAGATGTGGCGTAATTGATGCTGATGATGCCGAGTACGACGAGACGCGTGCGCACGTTACGTGGTGTGGAGCACGGTTCACCGTCGGAGATAAACCTAAATGAGGAAACCTATGAGATCATTCATTCGAACGCGCACCCGTGATCACCCCACTCAAACTCAAACCATGGACCACACCACCGTCGTCCTTCAAACCCTGCTACTGCTTCTGGTCAGCGCCGCTCGGCCTTTCGCCTTTCCGGTCCTCTCCACTGTTCTATCGGCCGTGGAAAATGCCGCGGCTTCCAGCTCCGAAACAAATGCCCTTACACTTGCAGGCGCACAACTTGCGATAAACCTACTTCTTCCCACTACGGACCCGCCACGACCTGAGCAGGGTGGGCAGCGCATCACTAAGGCGTGGCTTCGCGCTCAGACAGATCGGAACTGCATCTGGGCCTTCAGGTGAATCAATCTGCCAATCGTTCTGTTTGTAACTTACTTGCAGTTTGTTTCCAGAATGACAGCCGGGGAACTCATTCGACTTTGTAAAGCCATGGATATAACTGCTTCCATCCTAATCTCATAGCTCAGCGCTTTAACGTACAACCACCTCCGAGTCCCGTCGCGTCGTTAATCGGCAACAACCTCTCAAAGGGAACTTCTTGCAAGGATCAATTTATTGCACAAGGCTTCATGTTTCACTAAGAACCACTGAAATGTGTTCTGCAACGTAACTTGCAGACAGGGTACCTGATCTCCTATCCTCAGGTCCTGTGTGCATTCTGCTGCAGTGGCTGGGCTAATCAAAATGGTCAAGCTACCACAGAAGGACAGTTCAAGACTCCTGTGTGATTACTTATGTTTTTTGCTTTACATGGATCACGTGAATCTGCTGCTCCTTTGGGCAACATCAATCGAGTTTGATCGCCGAGTGATGGGGAGAAATAAGCTTGCGAAGACAACACAAATTGAACATGCACACTGTGTTCAAACACGCAAAACTGGGACAGAAAAACAGGGTGTCCAATTGGTGATCTAAACACAATGATTGAACATTCCCAGTTGAACATGACCAATGATCATTGGTCACCGAAAATGTATCATCTGTGACACTCACTGATGACTGCCGCTCAAGAACACGCTGGCTAGAGTAGCCAGACAAGCCTTGGACATCAGTGCTATGTTCTGTAATCTTAGCAAAGTCTTAAAAGGCTCATAAGTAGAAGCTGTGAAATTCAAATACACAACAAAATCATCAGCACGCCGAAGAACGTGCACAAGCCGCAACCTTCCGAGTTTTTACCAGCTGTGTCCCGAGACTCAGGGAAAGGCTTTGGCTTTTGCAGCAATGCAGCTCGCGTTAAATAGTAATAATTATTGGGGCAAAAGCGGGAAATAAGCCCGAATAAGTACCTTAAGCACTTATTTAATAACTTGAAGTTATTTACGGTAAAATGATTCCACGTGACCGCGCCCCCGGCAAGGGAGACACGCAGAAAATACGCGTTCTGCGCTGGTGGCACTCTTTTTGTCCGCTCTGCATCACTCTTCCGAGGCCCTATCACATTGGTTCAATTTACATGTGTCCTAAGTGCTTATTAGGGTCAGTCAGAGTAGGTGATTATGGGCGATTATGAGGCCGATTCTGTGGGCGATTATGGAAACGATTATGTGAATTGTTTACATCAGAATCGTGTGAGAATCGCGGGACAACTCTGACCGACCCGATTTGAAAAGTGATTCTGAGAACGATTATGCTGTTCAAAAATCGTTTTAGGTAATTAAATCCCATAATCGCCCCCATAATCGATGTAGAAGCTCCTCCAGAGGAGATTCTACAGGCGATTATGGATTTAAAAGTGATTCTCACCAGGCATCCGATATATAAACCCAGAATCGCCCTCGCAGGATTCTGAAGACGATTCTGAATAAACCCATTCTCCCACGATTAAATAAATCGGAATCGTCTCGAGAATCGCCGACCTTAATCGCCCGATAATCTTCTACTCTGACTGACCCTATTGGATCGTCGGATCTCGCAAGAATGACGTGAGATCAGGTGACTATCCGTCGGGTTTAGTCGGCGCCGGTTTCTTCCGAGTTCAATTGTTCAAAGTTTTTCGAACCACTTGGATTACTCTTGATCCTTCTTCTGCGACTTGGTGGCCACCGCGATACCATCCGGCCCATCTCAAACATGGGTGGTTGCGCCAAGATCCAAATCAACTCCACCGAACAGGCCTAGGCGCGGTCCTCTCCATATCTGATGTGGCATCGACAGCGGTCTAAAAATGTTGGTGCCTGAGCTAGAAGATGCTCAGATTGGTTCCCATTCCGAGGGAGTATAACGCGAAAATTCGCCCGAAAACTTACCAAGGAACATTTTCTGGGTCAATCATTTTCCAACACAGGCGTTGATTACAAGCCGTGCGGTTTCAACGACAATCTAGGAACATTATAATCGTAGGGGAATTGGAAGTACAGAGAGATACAATATACGAAAGGGCATACGAGCTAGCTCGATGCAACCGGTAGGAAACAGCCCAATTCAGGATTGTATATAACAGCGTCGAGATTCGACTGCCTTTCCCCACCTCATCCTTCAAATCTCATTGCTGTAGCATAAAATCATGAATTACCCATAGTCCCACCCTCACACGTTCATTGCACCAATGAGCGTCTTCCCGAATCCCTGGAAGGCTGAAGCGTCTGACGGTCTAAGGTCTTTGCCTTGAGCCCGCGCGTTTCCTTGCCCTTCCACTCGACACTGGACCTTCGTAGGTAGCTAAAGGTCGTAAAGACCAGTCTTACAATCATCTCTCTCACCCATGTTAAGGGCTTATCTGGCCAAGTTACTTCGGCCGGGGAAACCGTAGGAGACTTTATCCGCGGGATAGCGGGGCGAAGCTGAACTTCAGAAATGAGGGAGAACGGCACCAGCGGCTAATCTAGGCCGTGCCAGGGATACTAGCAGCGGCTGGACGATTGACGAGGCGTCTTCAACTCAGACCCGACGGGAGCGGCTAACGCGACGGTATAGCCGGGGCGGCTCGGATTCGAAGGCTAGGCTGGCAGATGGTCTAGTCTGGCGGACTTCCTCTTACTCTGACAACGGACACTACTCCGCGTTGGCTGCTTCTCACTTCAACACTTCCGTCTATCAAATCGTCTGATTCAAACTTCTAGTCTACTATATTGCCCGAGAGTGGGGGGGATAGTCTACTAGCTAGCTACCGGGAAAACCGAGTCTCTTTATACAAACCGCCGGGCAACAAAAGGAGATATAAGGAAAGTGTCCGGAGAACAATGTGGGTAATGATCGTGGGGCAGCCAATGGCTGCCGGGGTATTCTGTACCGTGGGTATATTGTCTCAGTCAGCGGGCAACACCATGTGCCCGGGCTGTGTGCCAAGAGGGTTGTCAAGTCACCCGGGGAATTATCTTCCCGGGGACAACCTTCCCGCTCGTCTTTCTGCTGGCGGGGAGAGCAGGGGTTTTACCCGCTGGAATCCTCCCCGGCCAGTGTCTTCTAGTTCGTCTGTTCTGTCTTGTTCTCCGGGCAGTGCTTGTCTCCTCTCGAAGTTGAGCGGCCGGGTAAAGTTACTCCAGTCTCCCGCCGGGGAACTGTTATCCCGTTGATCGTCGATCCCCGCGTGTGGGCGTCTGATGGAGCGCCCGAGCTCCCCGCTGGCTTATTAGGCCTTCCTGGGACTAAGATCCGCCGGGTAATTCTATTCCCCGGGGGAATCTTATCTTCTGAGATCGTCCGGTAATCTTCACCAACATGTCGTCCGGGGAGGACGACTCGCTCTAAGATAGTAGTTCCTCTTGTTAGCCTCGAGTACTCAAACGTTCGGTGGTTAGCCGCCCATCTGAGCCGGCCGGTTAGGTGCTTCAAAAGCCCCGCTGGGCTAGAGGCCCAGCGGTGAATTCTTATCACTCGTGTTTGCCCGGACGCTTTCGACCGTCAGCGGCGAAATATACCGTCCCGAGGAGGACTTATATTCTATTGCTTCGCCCTACATTGCCCGCCGATAGGTGTCTTAAGAATGCGAAAACCAACGGTTTTCACCGGTGGCTCGTCATCCACCATATCAACGCTACAACAAAAATGTGCTCGTACCTCGCTTGTTAACCGTTCTTTAACGAGATGGCTCTTAAGCTGTGCTCTTACCCCCATGAAGGTATATCCCCATCTTATTTCCTCTGCTCTCGCTGTTGAACTGCGACCATTTACTCCTTCCAGTGGTCTATGGGGGCTTGATGGGTCCCTGTCCTCTCGCTTCTCTGTCACTGCGGCCTGTTCAAGCCTCGCCGGATGGCCACGCACGGCGGCAATTTTTTCAAACCCAGCAACATAGCACAGATTCCCCTTGCGCTCAATCAGCTGACCGTACGCAGCATTGCATTCTGACACAACGGTAGACACAGCCGTGTCACATAGAAGAATTGCCTGGTAGTCTCAAAGGCTTTATAGCACGTCTGAGATTTTCGCAGTTCAGCGCAGCCAAAGCGCAGCACACATTCTCCGAAGATCGTCCGTCATAAAAGAGCACCGTTGCCTGCCTTACCTTTCCCCCGCCTTTCATCCCACCCTTTCTTCCTGGCAAGTTCTGTTGCTCTCACTCGCCCTCCTGTGTCCTCTCTTCCATTCAACTTCATCCCAGTCCGTCGTCACATGTTCAATGCCTCCATACTCTTTGTCAACCACGGCTTGCTTCTATCCGATATCGCAATGCACCAAAAATTTCCACCCCCCCACCAATGTTGCGCACTGCTCGAGCTCCCCTTCCAGCCAAACGTGTCTTTCTCGAGCTGCCTGGCTGTTTCCGCCTTCTTGATTTCAGTCCTTTTCGTGCAATGTTCTCCTCATTCAAGATGGTTGAATTCCTCACTGGTTGCCAGAATGGCGCTTTTTGCTCACGAATTGGCACCAACGTGCACTTGCTACTTCGCTTAAAAGATGAAAACATAGCGCTTCCAATCTGCCATCCGTGGCTTATTTCCCCGGCTCCATCACTGAGGAGTCGCTGAAACCCCTTGAAATTCATCGCGTTCGAATCACCAACTAACGACCTACCGGCAAAATTAACGGTCTCGGACAAGTCGTAGCTAAATTGTTCACGCGTATCTAACCGCGCGAAATTGGGGGATTCAATTCCATTCTTTCACCTCCAATTTTTTGCTCGATTCCAAGGAAAATCCCAGTGCATATGTACTCTTATCAGTGTAAATCGACAACACTGACTTTTCTCCGTAACAGATATAAGTACATCATATATAGTTAGCATCTCTAAGCTGTCGGAGCGAAGCGGCGGCACGTCTTGTTGTAGTCTGTCGTTTTGCCGAAATGATTGATTGGAGGTCGAATGTGTTATGTAAACATCGGATTTTGCGCGGTCGGTCACATAGTGTGACATGCGGCTTCGACGCGTTCTTCTGCCTCCGTACACCCATCTCGCTGCATCACACGCGTAGAACTCATCCAAGGACCCAGACAGACGCCCCATGGAGGAAAATACCCCACCAATCACAGCGAAGCGGGCCTGGAGACGAATACCAGTCTTGACCATCCCCATGATCCCTCCACCAGGCTCTATCCCTGGATACGTTTCTGCCCCACAAACTCCCGTCAATTCCTCCTTTCCAGCCCCAATCAGTACCCAGCCTCGTCTGCGTGCCCCTATGCGCACAAAATTTGACAAGGTTGACGATGTTCTCAGCACTTACGGCTTCACCAGTCTCGGCGACTTTTTGGCTACACTGTTCCATCCACATCGACGGGGCGAAGCAGATCCTCGCACACCAAAGCATCAGGCTACTGTGACGGCGTTTCTACAGGGATCTTCGACGTTTAAAATGGCAGATTTTATCGACCTTCGTCCCTGCTTGAACGCGTGGGCTACGCGAATAGTGGGAGACGAGGCCTATCGTCGCATCGGCCACCTAGCAAAAAAGGATGATGATCCGGACAGCCGCACTCATGTGCGCGCAACCACGAACGGAAGAAATGAAGCAGCCCTAACCGCGACGTGGGATCACATGGAGCTCACGGTTGGCGACCTTGTCGAGAGATACAAGCGAGCAGACCAGCTTGTGTGGTATCTGCTGGAGTGTTTTTGTTTGCCGCGTGTGAAGGGAAAAGTGATCATTCGGAAACGCCGCCCACACCCGATGGTACGCTCGTTGCGATATCTGCTCTATTACTGAATGAAGATGCGGTGTAGATTCAAGTAGCCGCTCTATGCTCTTTCATCATAAGCCGAAACGCATACGCAAGCGGGGACTTCGCATTGCCCCTCGGTATCTGGCATTTTGCTTGCCAATCCCATATCGACGTCAAACGTGTCTACTGCCGCTTGGGGTCGACGGTTAGCGATAGCACAGCACGCAAAGCACTGAACTCGATGTCTGCAGCGAGCCTGGCAGACCTGCAGGCTGATGTTCAAGAGGCAACGGCGGACGATGAATCTGAGCACGGTAAACTTATGGATAATGTCCAGGAGTACTCACGCGTGTACGAGCACGGCATTGGTCGCGAGAACCAGCTCAAGGTTGGCACCGCATGCACGACATTCCGCTTCAAGAAGTATATAAGGGGTGCCTTCAGTGCAGACGATCATGTCGGTCGTGTCATCAAACAAGAGCGGCAAGGAATGACGGCCGAGAGCATCTTCCAGAGTATCGACTGGGACCACCTCTTCCACATTTCCGACCATCACTTTGTCCGCGTTCTCGTCGGCTTCACCCCTCATCTCAACCATTTCCAAAAGGAAATATCCCGTCGCTTTCGCGAAAACCTCGCAAAGCATCCCCTCGAGCCTATCAAAACGGTTCTTCAGGCTCTGGCAACGAATAGCGAGCGCGAAGTAACCTCGCAAGGGATGCAGCGTGCTCTGAAAGACTTTGACGAACAGATGGGAATCGAGCCCGAAAAAAGCAAGAAAATCCTGTCCTGGGTTCGCGGAGACGGGGCATCGCACGCGACCATCATGGGTCTGAAGCGCATTTTGGTAACCACTCCCAACATCTACGAGTCGTTCCGCAACGTCATCAGTACCCCCGAGACGTGGCATACCAAGGCCACAGATCTCAACTCTTGCGCTTCAAACCACTACGGTCCTGCGGCCTCGAAGGATCCCTCCTCCCTCTCACGTAGCTCCAACGCCGCGAACATGAAGCGCCCAACTGACCTCAAAAAATGCGACTTCTACCCCACAAGTCGGAGCATGACTTTGATTTGGGAGGCGCGCGTATTAGATTGCTGGCGGTATGTGTTTACTTTGCCACCTTAATCCACAATCTCTCATCAATCCTCAGTCTCGTCTTGGGCATTGACGGCGATATCCACAAACATTTCGAAGAACTGTCGTCAAACGATGCTCTCCCGAGCTTGGACGACCTTTTAGAACAGGCAAGCATACTGCGAGAAAGATATGCGTCACAGACAGCATATGATCAGTCTCTGTCAAAAGAAGAGTACGAAGAGGCGGGTACCAGAGAACAGATTCCCGCTGGGTCGCCGTGGGCTCCTCCTTCAGCAGCGGATGTCCGCCCTCCCGCGGCACCTCCTCAGCCCGAAATTGACGCCGAGATGCCTGGCCTGGCCGACATTCAAGACGATGTTTCTGAGCCAGACGCAGATCTACCTCCAGCTGTCCCGGACATCACCAAAGCCAGAGACGCGGATGACGGCCCAAAAGTTCACACCGAAGAAGCCGAATTCGACTGCGACAGGGTTCTCAGCAATTCCATCCTGTTCATTATGGAATTTGGATGGTGGATTGAACTCAACTACACCATTCCAGAGGGCGATGTTGGTCGCGTTTTTGAGATACTAAAAGTATGTCTGATTGTAGCGGGAGCGCGTGATTGTATTTTCAACGATGTATACAGGTCTTCATCTTCACATTCGCCGGAACGTCGAACCAGAACTACATGCGCTACATGCTGGACTTGTATGCACTGCTTGAGTTCGAGTGCTCTCCGGACCTCAAGTCAGTCCTACTAAACAACTGGCTCATGAGTCTCCGGGGAGAGTTTGGGAATCACGTCGAGGGCGATCTGTTGCAGGAATGGTACAACCGATGGCTGGAGGACATGGTGGATCGCCGGGGCGGTGACTTTGACGATAAATTCTATCGTCAAACAATTGCGCCGAACGTCAACCACTTCCTCAAGATCAAAGAAGACATCGAATTGGCATTCGATCTCAAACGCCGCAGCAAGGCGCACACCTCTCCCCATCTCCGCGACGAGCTTAACGTCCTTCTTCGCATGTACAAGGAGGAAGAGCTTCATTTGTTCCGGTCTGGCCGAAGCTTGGGTCATGCTGCAGTCAACAGGTTCGACCGCGGCTACCAGAGACTTGAAGGCGGCAAACTCGAGGAATTTTTGAAGCACAGTGGAGAGTATGCGGTCATGCTCGAGGCCATGGAACAAGCACGGCGTCTGCTGGACCCCGAGCACGCACCAAGTCTGGACCTGGATATCCCTTCGCCGCCTCACACCCCCCAATCCGGGAACAGATCGTCCCCAGACAGCGAGCCCGAGTCCGACCGTGCTCGGTCTGTTGCCTCTATGCATTCGTTGCGCTCCACATCGTCATCTCACTCGGTCGGATCTGTTGCTTCCTCGCGATCCCGCCAATCCAGCGCGTCATATCGCTCTTATCGGTCCAATGCTTCAAGAGCGGCTGCTGATTCTGTTGAATCTTGGGACGATATCGATCATAGTGATGAGCGTCTAACAAGTGGCTCTGATTTGGCGGTTGTTGTGGATATGGAGACGGGAGTGATGAACAATGACTGGTAAGATAGGCCTCAGCCATAAGCGACGGATGTTTAGTCAGCAGCCGCTAAAGGCTGATGGCACACTAAAAACTCGATAACAACCCAAGGAGGTCGAAAATAAAAAAAAATGCTTCGAGGATGCCTTTGGGATGCCTTTCTCAGTTTGCCTGAATATTTTCAAGACATTCCTGGACCGGATGAATGAGTTGATTCAATTTTAAGCTGAAATTCCGACTAAAAAGATATCTCCTCCTTCAGCTTGTCGACTTGAGCTCCGCATTTTTACAGCCAGGTTCCAAGAGGTGTTTAGAAGAGATCCTCGAAGCAGAATATCTAACTTCGTCCTTGTTGAGTTAATATTGAGTTTCTAGCCTCCCATCAACGCTGACTCAGCATCGGCCGGTTATGGCTGAGGCCTATCTTACGACGAGGGTGAATTCGAGTTGACACCAGGAATGAGCTTGGAGGACGGACCTGACACGGATGAAGAAGACGAACCAGACAAGCTTGATGATGTTGACTCGGACGACGAGGATTAGAAATATGATGTATTTCGCGAGCAGAGCGTACAGCAATTGAAAAGGCTTTACTCGGGCGCCTGAGCAGCACGCCTTCTCGATGTCCGATACTCTGGACGAAATCCAGCAGAAATTGTCGCAACAGTCAACTGCTTTTGCCTCGGAGCTGAACTCCGTCTTGGCGCCCGCGCCCGATTCGTAACCTCTGCCAATGCACCTGTGGTCCTGGTGCGTTTTGCCGGGGGTGGAACAGGGGACGATCGCGGGTGCTCGTCCTCAGTGCTCGACTCCGCCTCCGAAACCGTACCATCCTCCATCTCCTCTTCCACCGAGTCGGAATTTGGATGACCTTTCTCTACCTGACGCTTTTTTTGAGCCTTGGCGTTCTTTGCGAGTCGGGCCTCTTCGCGGGCTGCAGTAATATCAAACTGTATCTCCTTCAAAACATCATAGAGCGCATCGAGGTGGCGGACAGCAAATATCCACGAAGAAACAACAGCAGTGAGAGCGGCAGGAGAATTGACAGCAAGCAATGCATCGAGAACAGATTGGAGGATCGATGTAGGAAAATAAGATGATTTAGGGCGATGACGATTGGATTTGCGGCGGTGTTCGGCGCGCCTGACAGTTTCACCAAATGCAACAAGCATGCCCTCCGCCTGCGTGCGCTCCTTCCGCTTCAGTTTCAGTTTCTTGGCTGCGGCGGAGAGCGGAGCGGAACGAGTGACCGCAGGGGGCGTAAACGGAGGTAGTATGAGTCCAGGAGGGAGTGGAGAAGGGAGAAACGTCAGGGTTTTGTTGACTCGGGCTGCACAGAGGGAGCAAGGTACGCGACGCTTTGCAGCGATACAATCGAGTGTGGAGGTCTCGATTGGCGGGTTCTTGTAGATGTGATTGATCACTGCAGTATAGCACCGCTTTTCCACAAGAACGAGAGCTTTCGAGTGCTCCATGGGCTTCACCGGTTTGCGCTTCGACTTGGTGGGCTTAGACGTGGTGACCGTCGTTGCTCGAGCATCTGACACATCGGGTATCAGGGTCTGTTCGAATCGGGGAGAGCAGAACGTACCCGATAACTGTTTCTGAGCTTGTTTTAGAACGCTAGGCTGGTACAGCACAATCCCACGCGCCGTCGTATTTGGATCACGACCGACCCGGCCCTTTTCCTGCCAGAGCTGATCTACGGTGTCGGGGAATCCCAACGAGATGCTGTCCAAGAGGCTTTTCACGTTCAAGCCGTTAGCAAATGCGACCGTGGCTATGACAACTTGGCATTCGGGGTCCTCGTCCAAAAGCCGCAGAATTTCGGCGTTGTCCTCGAAAGACCGGAGTGAATGATACATTTGGATGCGGCGTAGGCGGTGCAGGCCGGGAGGAAGAGAGTTCCAGAGGTAGGTGAAGACACGGGATACGTCGTTAATGCGCCGGCAGTGGAGGACGGCCTTACGACCCGAGTTGAGGTATGGAATAAGGGCGGGGAATTCCTTGCCTCCGAGGCCAGTCTTGAGAGGTTCCATGATAAACTGCGTATTCGGGCGCTCATTGGAGCATCGTAGAAGATAAAAGTTGTCGCCGGACAGGCCGAGACTCTGGCAGATGCTGTCTGTCGCAGCGCCGGGTTCAAACGTGGCGGACAGAGCTAGAATCGATGCTGAGGAAGGCAGCCGGCCTCGAAAGAAGGCGCCAATGTAGCGGAAAAAGGGCCGGAACGACACACCCCAGTGCTTTATTAGATGTGCTTCATCCACGCACCCGTACACGATATTCGCGCGAAACACGTCAGACGCTGTGATTTGACGCCAGGATTTATCGCGCAGGTGTTCCGGATCGACGCAGATGATGCTCCAGGTTTTGCATTGCCTTATCTCTTCAACGAGGTTGCGGCCGCTCTTGCGTGCGTCAGTGACAGTTTCGTGACAATATGCGAACGCAGGGACACCGAGTTTGCTGAGCTCGTGAGCCTAGAAAGTTTTCCAGTCAGGCCCAGAGAGAGATAAGGGTCGTACGATGTTCGCTGCAAGTCCCTTGGTGGGTGTAACAACGATTCCCATCGGCAGTTCGCGAATAGGTAGGTCAGGGTACAGGTGCCGGTTTCGCGCGATCTCTCGGAGGACAATGATAGGCACCGCAAACGTTCCAGACTTTCCAGCTCCCGTTGTCATGCCGCAGAGGACATCTTGCCCGTCCAGGACGCGTATCACAATATTTTCCTGCTCTGGGTATAGCCCGTCCTTCCACTGTGATATCTCCTTCTTTACGATGACCTTGAGGGTCACTCCACCGGTACGTCGGGGCCATAGGGGAGTGGTATCGGGCAGGGGAACATAGAGAGCGCCAGAACGAAGTGGTAGAAAGCAGAGACGGTAGTCGGCAGTTTCGGCCCTATTGCCCGAGGGAGCACCGCCACATGGTTTACATAACACAATCGACCTCCAACCATCAGTGGCGCGGTTAACTTCAGACCATCATGCCATTTTCTCAAACCTCTGGTCTTGAGCTCGTCTTGCTTCACTTCAGGTACACATCGACCTCTGGGACCTCTTGATACACTGCGCGGAACTTTTGGCTCAAAATCTGCTCATCCCCAAGGGGGAACCGGCATTCAAACCGGCGACTAAGGGCCGGGTAGGTAGTCCGGCCGTCAGGCCGGAAAAAATTGTTTTGACCCCCTCAATATTCGACCGAAAAATGCTCCTGGGGAAGAACTGAAGCTTTTCTGGGCCCTTGGAAGCATCTAAAATCCATCCTACAGGTTGTGCTGACTGACTGACCAAGAGCATCAATTTGGTTCCTAAAAGCGGTTGAAATGTGGTCTTGTTTGCCATCGGATCCAACATCAGTCAAATGAAATTCCGCTGCAAATTGCACTCCTACATGCCTTTCCGATGCTGGGAGCTAATTGTAATGTGCCCGCGAAGGTATCTGCGGCAGCTCGCAGATAACTGAACCGTCCGGCAACTCAGACATGTGGGAAATTACCATATAAGGAGCGTGGGAATGCTTACGTTAGGTAGGTAGTCCCGCCGCTAGGTCGGAAAAAAGAAAATCGGCCTAAGGTTTTTTTTTGGAATGCCGGTTCCCCCTTGCTCATCCCGTGATCCAGCTTCCAATGGGCTTCTGGAAGACTGGAATCCAATTGCTCGAATCTGCCTTGCGGTCAAACACCGGCCACAAAGGTTCCCACTAACTGAACACCTCTGCCTCTCGAATCCATTCTGACTGCTTCCTTGAGTCGCTCTTCCAAAGTTGATGCTCGGACTGGAATCGATTCACTTGGTGTATTTTTCACGGAGACACAAATGGCGACCAAATCTCCCTCAAATCGGCAACTCAATCCCTTGGGGCCGTAGTATTACGCTTTCGTTACTCAAAAAAGCTCTTCCATACCGCGACCATCGGGGGCTCCCACGAATTGGCACTGGATCCTCGCTTCAATCAGAGCCTGTCATACAGCCGCAGATGAGTGCTAAATCGGACCATACGCCCTGCGCAGCGCCCATCCTACCACAATGAGCGAATGCACACAAGAGCAAGGTATGTCCAATGTACTCACGGACGGCTTTGACCACTTCTGACGCAAGTCCACAAGATCTTGTCAGTTTCCTCTCAATTTTCGTTCATTTATCGTTGTATATGGGCGGGCACTTATCGACATGTCGTAGCCCGTCCCATGCGGGAATTGTTAACTTGCGCAGGTTCAACTATGCTCTGAACATAGAACCGCAACTGAGCTCCCACCGGATCCAACACGGGGCAGAAATACATTCGCTGACGGCAAAGACATGGGTAAATAATGGATGTCGGCTGTTCGGGTTGGCTGTAGGGGAGGCTCCGGTATATACCTGGTACCACTACCCCAGAATACCTTTGTGCTTACTTGTATTTATTAGGTGCAGCCTATCGCTCCCCGCACGTTATGTATGCAAGTTAAGTTGTCTGATCGAAAGCCAACTTGTCTCGATCAGACAAGTCAATTTGTTGCTCGTCGCAAAGCACTCTGTGTTCGCGATTCGGGATGATCTGAGCGGCCCGGAATACCCCTCTGCTTGCTGATAAGCATGTCTGTCCCGTCTCTTCACTGAGTAAGGCCCGTTGGTTTCCTAACGGGGATGATCCGCGTCATGATCGTCGATCAAAATGAGTTTTTTTTGAAATTGTCGACCTCTTCACAGCGACGAGCATGTTCCACAGGCTCTTCCAGTGGTTCAGTACTGGAGACGACTCAGACAACTCGCTTCCTAATGCCGCTCCTCACCAACCCGCTGCTCGCGGCCCACCACCACCAATCCCTCCTCGTCCTGGCCCTCCGCCGCTGCCGCCCAATAAACCAGCTTTTCCCCCGCATATGCCCCAATATTTCCCTGCTCCCCAATGTGAGATTTTTCCTTCTCTAACTCGGACGTGCCTTATGCCGTTTCAGATCCGCCGGCGTATGGGTACAATAACCCGCCTATGTTCCACGGCATGAATCACGCTCCAGGTGCGTGGATTGGCACGGCTTAGTATTGACTTCCAAGGCCATGCAGTATACTACCCCTTGCCGCAGCAGGCGTATCTTCCGTCCCAACCCGTCGCATATCCCACGAACACATTCCAGGCTCCTCAACATCCGGCCCAGATACCGCTGTATCTCCAGCCGCACCCGTACTTCAACCAACAGCAGCAGGCCGTACCGTCTGGTTTTGTCCCGTCAATGGTGTTTGCTGCCCCACTCGCTCCAGAGCCATCTGCACCAACACCACTGCCCCAGCCTGCTGCTGCTCCAATCAACTCATCTGGCGCAGATTCTCCGTCGTACCAGTGGCCTGACGGAGATGTCAAATTGGAATGTACACTCGGCCAGCAACCATTTGGATGGGATGACGAGGGCTGGCAATGGCGCTCGTCTGGAGCCCGCCGCATTGGAATTCCCACCGCCTCGAAGGTCGACAAGCGTGTCTGCCTTGGTGTCTTTCATCGTGGCTGTAAGAATGCCGAGGGTCTTCCCAGTCGTTTTTTTAGGCCCAAGACAGCCAAGAATTCACGGGACAAACAGCACAGCGAGACCTGTCCAATTTGCCGTTCCAAATTGGTCTATGTCACCTGTGAATGTATTCTCACCTACTACCAGTATCGAGACGACGATGGAAACACTAAAGCCGTACGACATCACGTCGGCCGACACTCACACGCCCATCCACCAGTGAAGCGTCTGGCTGAAAAAGACGTAGAGGCCCTCGATTTCCAGGTCCTTCACAATCCGCAAGCCACAGCCCAGCAGCTACGCGCAGCAGCGGCGCCTGGGCAGGTGCCATTGGGAGACATTAATCCCATCCTCATGGATGCACGCAAGGCACGGAGCGAAGTCGAGAAGAGCAAGATGCGACAACAGCTTATCCCGTCCGGCGCTCGCAATTCCGGATTTCAGTTCCTCGAGTCGTTCTCCGCCCTGAAGAATTCCTTCGAGACACCATGGATTGTGGAAGCAGAACTCCTGGATCGCCAATTCATCTGCATGCAAACTCCCTTCATGCGTGACGTTCTTCTCCGCGACTCAGTTCAATCCTGGCATGCCGAGAATCTGGAGGCGGAGAGTGGACGCCACGGCATGCTCACCGATGGCACGTTCGATTACTTCAAGCAGGGGGTTCTCCTGACCTCCCTTGTATTTTCCCAAGTTCTCTTTCGCTGGGTCGTCGTCCTCTATACCTGGATCGGCGGACAGGACCAGGAGCATCATCTTCCGCACTTCAAGCAACTCATTCAGGTAGTTGCGGAGATATGCACCAAGGGCCTCGGGTTCACGTTCGATGATCGTATCTTCAGTTCCGTGAGTCCAACAGCTCAATTCTCTTTCCGTCCGGCCTTCTCATCTCTCACCAGATCCTCGACTTTTCCAATGCTCAGCGCAACGGATTTGTCAACGCGTTTGTTGAGTATATGTGCTCCCGAATTCCTGGCTGGAGCGAATTGAGTGCCAAAAGCCAGGAATCGGAGCGCTCAACCTTTCGCTTGCGGGCACAGGGGCTCTTGTTAGGCTGCAAAATTCACTGGCGCAGATCTACTCACAAGATTAAGCAAGTTATCGCAACCGCATTCTTGTTTCGTTTTGAATCTCTGATCGCTATACTCGAGGGGGCAAGTACTACAGGCGAACAATTTCTGCAAGCTGTTGCAGATATTCACGGGGAATTCCCAGAGGTGCGCCCGTGGCTTTCCTGGTGGATTATACTGGGCAACGGGGGCATGGTGTTTCCTGCCATGCAGAGGATGTCTGCGGAGTTACGTGCTAGGATGCCAAGCTCAACGAACGGCGCGGAATCCTCGCACCATCTTCTCTACGGGGCCGCGGGGAAGCATCACGATATGTATGAGGGTGTCCGGCGTCTATATCGTGTACAGCGCGAAACTGAGATGCTTTACGAAGCAGTTCTAGGTGTGTCATGCTCTGGTCTATGTCGAAATTGATTCAAAATTTGACGCACAGCTGGCCATGTTCAACCACGATTCCAGGGACAGAAACCGAACCCCAGGTCCCGATTGACCATGTATGCAAACGACGGCCGAGCTCCAGACACTCGTGAACGTCTCGCGGCTGTAGCGCAATTGGAGGCCGAGTTGATTACTCAGAAAGCAGCTCTCACCGAAGCCGAGCGTTTTGCTGCTGCTAACTCTGCTTCTAACGCCGTTTCCGCTGCGCTATCCGGTATTCCTCAGAAATCCGGGGACAAGCGTCTTCTCCAGTCATACAAATGGGACGCGAACTCGTGCTTCGTTGACGCATCGTTGGAGGCTTATTTTCGGGCTTTTACTTCGATGTCGGACGCCGTCAGGGCCGAGCTGTTGAGACGCATCCGCACGGAATGCCGAGGTACTGGGTTACAAGACGTATTCGAGCATTTCTGGCTCCGAGCACTGCTTAGCGGTGCTGTTCCACCCACCGATAAACCCGCAAAAAAAGAAAAGCCCAACGACATACGCAACAAACTCCTTGCGGCCCTGGACGCAGGTCAGAAAAATGTGAAACGGCTGATTGAAACGAAATGGGACAACGGACGCTTTGTGGCGGGGATGGTTGGATGTGCCAGAACTTGGCCCACCCAGATGATTCAAGTGCGTCTCAATCTCAGCTCGTATATTTAGCTTGACGGTCCTCAAGTTCGACACCACATCGCGGGTCCAGCAGTATTTTTCCCCGCGTTACAAATTGAAGTACATCTGTGCTTCGAACCATGTCACACAAAACATCCACCCCGACATGCGCTTCGAGTCCCCAGTTTACCGACATGACCTTGCCCTTGCTCAGGCCTACATCAAGCCTGGCGCCGAAAACCCATCTCTGGCCGATCTTCTAGCACACTCTCTCCCTTGGGAACGGTTCGGAGATTTGCGTTCCCATTCAAGTGATTATATTCATCGAAGGCGTTCTGCTTTGATATGCCCGCATCTGTCTTGCAATGATGGTGAAGCCCCACTAGTCTCGATATCGACGGAGTGGCCGCTTGTTCTGCGAATAATGCCTATGTTCTCCCCCGTCCAGGGTGACTTGACGTTCAAAGACGTCTATTGTCCCCTCAACTTGGACTTGGGAAGCGGAGTGGAGTACGAACTCGTCTCTCGTGTTCTTTACATCGGACCGACGGATACAAATACTGTCGGACACTACACGACTCAGACTCGACTCGGCGAGCGCAGCTACGTCTACAACGATTGCGTTCGCGATGGCATGTTGGCCGAACTTGGGCCTCTATGCATGCTGGAAGCCGTCGACCCGATGGTCATATCCGTCATCTATTTACTAAAGTCTCGATTGAATGTTCGTATCTCTCTGTCCTTTTTGCCGTGTTGTTTGATTTATTCCGGGCCAGATTACGACAAGATCGAGCGCCGAGCTCGAGGCGGACTGCGTCAAAGTACCTCCGCGGCCGGCAGCATCCGTTGTCGATGATAACGAGCCAGAGCCATGGATTCAGGATCTGTACAACGACCCCGTCTCCAAGATGCGACTGGAGTACCAAGAGCCTAAGGATCCTGCCTCGAGAATGATTCTGGAATCACTCGATGGTCCACAGACGCCGCCAGCATACCAAGATGACTTCAGCGACGAAGAGGAGTCAAGCCCTGCGAAAAGCGACTCAACAAACTCGACAACACCTTGCCCCATTTACTGCCATGGTTGCGGGCTGGTTTCGGACGGTGATAATCTGCCGGAACAAGTCCAATGCAAGACTTGTAGATTCTGGTCGAATATAGAATGCCTCCCCGACAACGTGGATTGGAACGACCCCAAAGTCGAGTTTGTCTGTGCGCGCTGCCAGCCTCGGTTGGAGGCTGATTTGTAAGACTTTCTCTCGTGAATCCATGTCCTTCTAACAACGTCAACATTCACAGGTTTAATCCGGACGAAATTGTGATGCTGCCCTATCCAGCTGCCCTTGACTGGAAGGCCGACGATGTTCTTTGGTATCCAGCCAGATTCGTTAAACGGGGAAGGCCCGGAAGTGCTCGAGAATTCAAGTTCAAATGGTTACAATGTGACTGGCTTATTCGAACAGATCCGGACGCGTTTCCCAACCTAATCCCTCAAACATACCAGAGAGGCAGAGATTTCTGTGAGGAGATCTCATCTGTCGTTCTGAAATCGAGTCAAGTACGTTGCATATTGACCTTTGTTTCCACTGCATGGACTTACAGATCTTTTTGTAATAGATTGGCAAGATACGCCTGCCTTCGTTTATGGAACCCGAAATGTCGGCGCCGCCTGACCACCCTTTGCATGCCATTTTTGCTGGCGCCGTTAGTCGGTTATCTGTCGTCCTTGCTGACTTCCACCCCGCCCATCCGGTAGTCCAAGCCTACACTCAATTTTTCGGTCCGAAAACCTCTAGTGCTCGCGACACCGAAGCCGCGCAATGGCTGAGCAATCTTCGCTTGTCTCCAACTCCGGAGCTCGAGTCCTTGATGCAGGGGCCGATGCAGGAGCTCTTGGGGCGGGTTGTGTTCAAAGTCGGCCCAACTGAGAGACGAAGAAGAGTGCTTTCTGTTGGTTCTGCACTGCTACAGCTGCTTGCGATCCAACATGAACTGGGTGAGGAATTGAATTTGAACGGTGAGACTTTCGAGGATCTGTTGGACGGCTCTATTGTTCCCAAGAATATCGATGGGTCCAAGGCACTAGAGGCAATGTTCTTGTCTACCAATCCGTTGGAACTGAAACACAGGAGGCGATGGGACCTTGTCAAATTCTCGCAGCACATGTCGAAATTCCACGCAGCTCACACGGTGTACGATCCTGCACTCCGTCCACCGAGATTTGAGCGGCTCAGTCCATCGCTCAATCTCCCAAGTCATCCCATCCTCTTCGATGTCGCCGCCTCCTTCGTCCCGCCAGACGTCGCGTCAGAAATTGTTGCGCCAATCGAGAATTCCGAGATCGTCGGGCAGAAGAGGGGAAATGACGGAGATGCACCGGAGGAGCCAGCGCCAAAGAGGGGAAGAAAACCAGTCATGGCCAGTTCGACGCCCAGGGCTGTCGCAACACGTAGAAGTGGGCGTCTCGCGGGTAGTAGCACTAAATGAGGATGTCGCACATGTCCAATTATATGCCAAGTTAACTTGCACTGTCGTGACTAAGTTGACTTGTGTCGCATTCTTTTAAGGTGCTCTTGCTGTAGAAAGGTAGGACTCGAATTAAACCCAATGTTCATATACCGTGTGCGCTCGGTGAGTGACTGAGGTGGGCATTGTGCCGGTTCAACATATGAGGCAGAATGACAAGTTAACTTGCGCACCCCAAGTCAATTGGTGCAACAAGTTAACTTGGTCGGCATTCTAACTTGTTTCGACAGATTGACTTGCGGGGATACGTGCACCACAAGTCAATTTGAGACTTGCGTAGGACGATGTACTTGTATGGCGAGAGGACAAGGTTGAACCATGTTGCGACATTGTGAAGGCATGGACAGCGGTATTGTGAACCGAATAATCTCTTATGACCTCTCCGGCCCCCAAGGTAGACTCTTACTTGAATTGGACGCAATGGCTTCAAAGTTCGCCGTCAACGTCGACGGCGATGCCAAGACCAACGTCCACGTCGGAATGATGGCATCAAACAATGCCGAGCGATCCCAACGGCCGTGCCGAACAGCCTCGAGGACTCCAGGGATGATCAGAAGCCTTGGGAGAGAGGGATAGGACATTCAGCTATGGTGTAGAATGTTAGTGTAAAAGGCCGCAAGCACAAGTTAACCCACGCACAAGTTACCCAAGTTAGCTCAGCCAAATTCAAACTCCGCTTGCAGGGCAAGTCAATCTGCCAAGTTAATCGGTTAACCCTCGTCCGATACCGTGATTGCCCTGCACCCAACGGCAAACGGCAACATCCAAACTTATCTTACCGGGGTCCAAGATCGACCGCGCTAGCTGATACCGATCCTCCACGCGCTGAGCTCCCGCCGGCAGGCGCGCTATAAGAGGTTCATGGCTTATTATGAAAAAAAAAAATCGGTGGATTTGGCGGAGTACACGGGAATATTTTCCGCGAACTTCTTGTATCAATACCAGGGCAGCACTGTTGACAGTGTGGTTACTAGGATTTACTACTTGTACTCAAACATTGTCAGCTAGGATTCAACTTCAGCGCGAAGGGTATCTCAGATCTGCCTTTATTCACCCCTAAACTCTTCGGAGTTACTCATTATCTGTACGAGTGTTGCCAGTTACCTGGAGGAAATCAGGACTACCTGGCTGAATAAACTCAAAATATACGCACACCCTCCTCGCCCCCTGACCTAGTGACGATAACGATAGTAACCGGTATCTGCGTATTGTGCCCAACGCTCGGCCTTGACGTCCCTGATACTCCCGTCGAAGGCCGCAAGCTTGAGCGTACCATCAATCACCGAAATCTGGAGGTTCGTATCAGAGACCAACCGTGTTCGAGAGGTTTGAGAAACATTGACCAGTGTATATTCATTGTGTGTGATAGACGGGACCTTCATTTTATCTGTATGTCTCTGCACGGTCTCCTGTTTTCGACGAGTGAAGAGCTGTGCTGGCACGGTAAGCTAAAAACCGAAGAGTTACGATAAAATATCGGAAGGCATACATCGATACCCATGAAATACACTTGCCAGCCTTTGCTGGATCTGGATCGACTCATGTCGAGGATCTCGCAAGGGCGACCTTTAGGAATAGTAACATTGATCGAGAATGAGAAGAGGGACTTGGATGGCGCACCATTTATCACCACGTAGTCTTTGATGCGCAAGTTCCAACACACCACCGATTCATACACCTGCGTGTGTCTGGTTTACAGTGGCAACGGTCTGGAAACGAGATGCAGACCTCCTGCGGCGGGCAGATAAAACGCGACGCCAGTTTATCGTGTGTCTGTCTTCGAGAGCCTGCTAGAAGTGAGACGGGTTGCAATCGCTGATACATTCGAAGAGTCACTGCCACGACTCAGGTGGCCAGTATTCACGGGCGGCAGTTCCCCAAGGATGTCGTCTGGAAGGAGTGAATCAGGGGGTGTACGCCCGGAACTCTTGACCCGGAGATTGCCGGCCCGAAGCCGATACGGTTCATTTTTTCGCCATCCAGTGGGACTCTGGGAGGAACTGGGTCCAAGGCAGAGAATATATTCCTAATCCTGAACTCATCAAAGACATGCTCAAGGGTAGGTACCTCAGGCATGTCAAGCGCTCTGAAATAAGAGACGGAACTGACCCTCTTCATATTTCGAAATTTCCAATGTTGGAGACAACCATATTGGAAGCCACCATGGAAATTGTATCAACATAATCTGAATACACACATAATCATACACATAATCATACACATATTTGTACAGTGAACCCTCATCCATGCGTCTCCTCAATCTCCAACTCACTCAGCGCCCTCACCTCCTCAAACAAATCTGGCCACAGCTCGCCCAAACGCTCGAAATCCACTCCCTCAGGAAGCATACCCGCAACACGCACCACCCCATCCATCAACACCGAGCTTTCCGCACGCATATGCAAGATACGCTCAATCGTGCGATCGTGGGTGTCTGAGCCAGGCACACACTCACAATCGCAGCGTCCGGCGGGGAGACAGGTCTGATGTATCATCCCCGGCCGGTATTCTCTTTCTGCCAGCCCGCCGCGGGATGCCTCCTCGAGCGGGATGACGTTGATGGTGCAGTTTCCTTGTAGGTAGTTGAAAACCGTGGAGAAGTTGGTGGACTTGGTGCGATGGACGAAGGCGAGCTGTTTCAGGAGAATGTCGAGCTTGTTGGCTCGATAATCGCGGAGGACAATGAAGCGAGTGAAAGCTTCGTCGCGTCTGCGGAAGGGTACAGAGGCGGGACGTTGTCCTGACAAAGATAAATTCCTTCGCGCCATGCAAGTTCAACGGATGACTCACTTCGATGCAAATCTTGCACAGGCTTACAGACAGCACGATGGCCGCCGTCACGCCACGCGGCAGTCTGACACTGTATCGAGCAGTAGAAATGCGTGAGACAGCCAGCGCAGCGCTTGATCTCGGCCATCGGTTTTATCAACCCACACTGAACACACAGATGAGAACCACCAAAGACGGCACGGTGAGAAAAAAGCATACCTTGGGCCCATCACAGCCTTGGGTGGGTGTGTATTCCGGAGACTGAAACTCGTCCAACAGACGAACGCGCTCTGTCACAAGGTCGTTGAAAACGGTCCAAACGTCAAGATGCTGGGAGGTGCGCAGGACGTCCATACTGGGAGCCTTGCCCCTCACGGCGGACACCACTGGCAAGAAAATCAACGCGCCGGGCAGGATCTCTTGCAGGAATCGATGGAAGTGGCGGCATGCTGCCACCTTATCTGACCGACACTGCTCGAGCACTAAGAGTATTCTGAGCAGGCCCGCATCGAGCGCTTCCGGAAGGAAGAAGTACCCCGGCGCACTGATCGCCGTGGCCAAAGACTCGAGACAGGCATCGAGGGCGTCCTCGATCCCGTCCCGTTTTGTGCCAGAGGTTATGGTGTCGCAGAGCGGAAAGAATGCCTGCACGAGAGCGCGCACGATTCCCGCGGTGCACAGTGGTTGCAGAAGTTGAGACTTTGCGGCGGCGCGCACAAATGTGAGCATACCCACAAGCCACTGCGCCTCCGATTGACGTAGTGGAGATGGATGCGGGCTGTAGGGCTCAATCGCGGCGTGGATGTGTCGGACAGTGAGAGCTGCGAGCGCTGCAGTTCCGCCGCATCCGTCGACGAATTCATCCAGGTTCGACGATTTCCACTGGGAGGTGCGCATGAAAATAAGAAGACTTGACATGCCCACGTTCAGGGCGGTTTGGTCACCGCAATCGAGGTCCAATCCAGCCCACATACGCGCAAAGAAGGCGTGCATTTCGGGCATGCCGTAGATCGCTGGTTCGTCATGCTGGAGGAGATTCAGTACACAACAACGAAGGGTGCACTCGACAGGGTCCGAAGGGGAGAGGAGGGAGCGATAGGTTTCGATAACCTGCATCCACCTCCACACGCGCGGCCATAGTTCAGCACATACAACTGGCGGAACGTCTTGAATCAATGTCAGCGCGTGAATGGAGCGCAGAGCCATTGCTAAGGGCAAAACTGTCTCCGGAATCAAAGCACCGGTGTCGAGGAGATCTGTGTCGGGAATCCGGGACGGATCGAGGGTGGCATGGATTACTGGCAGGAATCGCGAGGACACGTCGGGCTGCATAAGAATGCGGTTGGTGACTTTGTCCATGTCCACCAAACTGCCATTCATGGCAGCGGTGGCAAATCTCTGCAGGAATTATGATCAGACGCAGGGTGGCAAAATAAATCTACGAATACGCACGCGAACTGGAACCGCGAGTGCGGAGAGCTTGTCGAGATAAAGAGCTGGGTGCATGGAGGGTGAGGGGGGAATACTGTGTTGGTTAGAGTCAGAAGGCGCGCGATGCGCTTATAACAGACCTGAATGCTTGGGCCACCAAAGCATAGGACAAAGCGTGATGGAATATCCTTAAAAGGGAAGAGAAAGCGGATACTACTCATGATTGATACCAACGGTCGGAAAGTATTGCACCGCGGAAGCGGATGAGAGGTCTCCAAGAGAATAGCCAACTTGAAGTAAAATCGAGCCGTTGGGCTTCGTAGCGCGCACGCAGTTCCAGCCGCAATAAATGTCTCAAAGCCGCCCGAATAACATCTTGAGGCCATCTGAAGAAGAGCATGCCAGATAGACGGGTGAACACCACTGTACCGCGAGTCAAGATGGTGGTTGCGGAAGAGAAGGGTGGTCACGCGTTGCGTGATGGCATAGCCACATTGTCGCTTGCTTCTCACCATCATCTCGACTTTTTCTCAGCCTCAACTGGACTCACAGATGGCCTCAGTAAAGAACTGAACATGACCTCTCTTGTTCGGAAACCGCTGGGATGCTCCCTTTCACTCAAGCGCCCGATCTTTCCCCAAATTCCGCGCTCTTGCAAGTCTCTCTGAAGTCTCATGGATTTATTCCGCCGACTGAGGCCGATCTTGGGCTCCTCAAAGTCATCTTATGGTGTTCTGTCACCTCCGATCTACAAGCTCTCCCCATATTCGCCGCTGTTGCATCGCATCTTTGCCAGCCGTACGGCCGGCCGCCGCCCGTACTCATTTCTTTTCATTAGCCATGGACGTACGCGTGAAGCTACCTCTTCACAAAAGAACTCACTCGGTGCTAACCATATACAAAGGCTGACAAGACTCGTGGCGGCTGGCCGCAACTGTGACTCCTTCCACCTTGTTGCTTGCCCATTAATATTGCTGATAGTTGACTAGTACAACGTCCATTCGATTCAGGTTCCGGTCGTTGCTTTTGCACGGTGAAAACTCCCGGAGCAGTACTAGTTTGATGGTATTCCGATGTGCGATGCATCCAACGCTCAACGCTCTCTTCGTAATCTTCCCCATCGTTTCAGCAGTCGCTGGCTCCACTGCGTGCATGCCGGCGGCTAACGCCAGGCGCGCTTCTCTGCGTGCTAATCACATCGTCTGGAGCTGAATTCACGCGAGTTTTTCTGCGGACTTAAAGTAAGTCCACCTCCTCCCCACTCTGTGTCTTTTTATTCATTTTTCCTCACCCTGTTGCCCGTCAGATTGACCAGGAAAGCTCAGACTGTGGCTGCCACTATTCTTGTATTCTGATTTCAAGGTTTGCTCTCGGTTTGCTCGTGATATATTCGCAATGGCTAATCAACGCCAATCATTGGAGGCACATTCCCTCTATCATTCAGAACAACCAATGGAGTGAAAGCTCATGCAGACAGTGGCTCGGACCTCGGCACATTCTTCTTCGATTCAGACTTCTGCCTGGAACGCACTGCGACGCGGCACGTCTTGGATCGCGTACATCCCAAAGAGGAGAGGTGAGGATGTACCTTTGCGCGCGACAATTCAAAACTGACATATGGAAGTCTACCCGGTGAACGATATCAACCTTGAAGTTCGCTTTTTATCCTGAATCATTACCCTTTTTCGACGATTCTCACTCTTCCGGGCCCCGCGTTCCCCTCATCGTCACATGTGGGCTTGGTATGGCGCCAACAGATGAACCGACGCCAAAGATCCTCCAAGATCATCGAACCACGCGCCCGCATGCTATAATCTGCAACCATCACCCCTTCTAATGATCGGCTGTCTAACCCCGCGTCGACCCCGCATTTAAAGTGACCTCCAATGAGCGCGATGGTACAATCCCTCACTGTACTTCCCTTCCCCTCGTAATGCGGCTCCCTCTTGGTATTATCGGGGTCTGCGTTGCGCTTGCTGCGAGCGCGATTAGCGCCACTCGTCTTGCGGCGCGCGCGGCGACAGATTGGACGGGCCCCCTCAGCACGCGCGGGCGATACGTCGTCGACGCCAACGGCAATAGGTTCAGGCTCCAGGGCGGCAACTGGCACGGCGCGAGTGGGACGTGGACCGGCTCGGGCGATATCAATAACGACACGAACCACCACGCCGGCGAGAACGCGTACGTTATCTTCTCTATCTTCCTCACTTCCAGACGTCGTGAAACTCATGCGCGCCACCACATGATACAGACACACGATGCCCTTGGGGCTACAATACGTTCCCATTGACCAGATCATCGACAGCTTCGTCGAGCTGGGCGTCAACACGATCCGTCTGCAGTTCTCGAACCAGATGTTGCACGACACGACGCCCGTGCAGGACGCCTGGGTCGCGGCGAATCCACAGTTCAAGGGCATGACACCGCTGCAGGTGTACGACGCCGTCATCAAGGCGCTAACGGACCGCGGTATCGCGGTCATTGTGAATAACCACACGAATACGAGTATCTGGTGCTGCGGGATCGATGGCAATGAGCGTTGGAACGAGTCCCAGGACTTCAATACCTGGGTCAGCGACTGGCTGTTGGTAGTTAACCGGTACAGCTCCAACAAGCGGGTCGTCGGCGCTGATCTCTACAACGAGGTGGGTAAAGTTGAAACTTGTCTCCTTTGAACGCGTATTGACAGGAGCCTTGAAGGTCCGCCGAGACATCCTCACAGACCCAGATTGGGGCAATGGGGATAACGCGGATTGGCAGAACGCGTCGCAGCTGGTGGCGGACCAGATACAACAAGTGAATCCCGACATACTCATCATCGTCGAGGGCATCAACTGGATCGGGCTGCCCGTCGATGGCCTCCCACATAGCCGCCCAACACTCACCCCGGTGTCGAACCTCTCGCACACGCTCCTCGTTTCCCACAAAGTATCTCTCCAATTGCCGCGATTGAAACCTTACTAAATACTTCAACCATAGCTCGTCTATTCCGCCCACTTTTACTCCTACACGGGCCCAAACCACAGTGGTGCGACCGGCATCGGGGAGACCACCGACCCGCGCTACCGTGACCTCAGCCGCGCGGACCTCTTCGCAGTCATGAACAGCTCCGCCTCGTACGTCGCGCTGAACGCGGAAATGCACTACACTGCGCCCGTGTGGATGAGCGAGTTCGGCGTCGCAGGGCGCGGCGACACGCTCGCTGCCGACCTGAGCTGGTTCCAGAACTACATCGACTGGCTCGTTCAAACCGACGCGGACTTCGCCTTCTGGCCTCTGGTGGGCTACCTGAACAACGGCACGGGCAACGGCTGGGCGCTGATGAACTGGGACGTGAACGGTGTGCGCACGGGCCTGTTCGACGGGGACGACTGGCGCGCACCGGCATGGAAGGAGCTCATCGCGGATACGGGAGGCGCCGCCGGGCAGATTGTGTCGGTGCCTGAGTGGAAGATGCTCACGCTCGACAACGGCGACTTCGTTAAATCGCTCGCCGTGCTCAAGAACCAAGGGGACTTCGACTCGGGCGCGTCCAAGGCCGTGTGTCCCGACAACCTGCGTCTCATCGGGCTCTCGCACGGCGCGACGCGTGGGCTGTGCACGGACGTTTCGTTCGGCGCGCTGTGGGCAGCGAACCGCACGGTGGAGGTTGTGTTCGACGAGCGGCACGTCGTCAACGATTGGGCGAGCGGGTACACCAAGTACACTTGTGCCGCGGGGTACTTCGTTAGCGGGTGGGCCATCCGCGGGGCGAAGGTCTCTACGGTGATGTGTGCGCAAGCATCCCAAGCACTAGGCGCGACCGGGCGCACGGTGTGGTTCGACCAGGGCGATAATAGGGCGGACACGCTGGGCGGTGATTTTGCAAATGGGCAGTATAAGGGGAGCTGCGCGGCTGATGAGTACATTGGAGGCGTGGCGTTTACGACAAGGATTGGAAGCAATGGGGCGCCAGCGGCGATTCTGTGCTCGAAATAGTATGTAGTTGTCTGAAATCTAGACTTGTACTTCCTGCGCTAGCCCTTTCCGCTCGTGAAGAGTTCTGCGGACATGCGCATGAAGGCGAGTCAAAGAAAATTTGCAAGTTAAAATTCGAGTGCAGGTTATTCTAAGTTTCCTGACGGTCGATTCTCACATCTCAGCCTCGACCTCGAGTCGGATTCTGAGGTCGGATTCTAAGGGTCAAATCGTAATCTTTCGGTATCTGTACACAAAAATATAGTACACTCGAGCAGGTTTCAGATGTGTGATATGATGTTGTCTTTTTACAGAATCGCCATTGCATTGGGAGGACTTGCGATGCCACCAAGAACGTTGAGGTTCTGCAAGCTGAAGAAGAACGAATATCGCTTGAGCTCGTGGCACGCCGCCGCCAAGTCCTCCAGGTTCATGTACTCCACTAAATTGATAAGAGAGACATTGGAGCACGAAAACAGAGAATAAAGCTCACCGATGCTCTGCCCCCATCCACCGAGGAAAACCTCGTGCAGTGTGCGCCGGGCTCCCAAGATCGTGGTGTTCAGCGGCGCACGTTCGACCGTGGGGTTATCGCTTCCTATCAGGGAAATTTTCTTCTCCCACAGCCAGCGGAGCGTGGCGTCCGAGGCTTCGATTCCAGCCACGTTTGGTCTTCTTCGAACGGTAGCACGGCCTGGGCGTGCGGCGAGAGCGCCTCGTACTGCTTTCGTGAACCCAGTGCGCAAGACAAGGAAGTCGCCTGGTTTGACGAATGTGGCGGGATCCATGCCCTGCCAAGCCGCGACCGCGTCAAGCTGGGTGGCGGTAATGTCGATAGCCTGACAATACTGTTTAGTAAAGAGTTCGGGAACGGAAAGCAGAGAACGACGCACGGCCAAGGCGTCAAAGGTTTCGTTCCTGGAGTCCATCCATCCTCCCAATCGTACAAAACCGCGCGGCCTGCAACGCCTTTTCGGCTGTAGCTGCGGAATACAGATACCGATGAGGCGGGCGGACTTGCTTAAAATTAAATAATTCCACACACTTTGGATTCCTAGGTAGATGAACCACCCGGAACCGTGATGTCGTCAAAGGTAATCAATTGGTTATAAAATCTATCCTTCTGATTAGTCGCCATATTTCACATAAATTCCGGAAACTCACTGGTACGAAGATTGATTCATGGTCGCGTCGGAGTACGGGAAATGTCGCAGCCCATCGTACTGTGTGGATACTTGGGTGTTGAGCGTGAGGACGTCGTCTTGGTAACCCATTTGAGGCTCGATTGTGTGGATGGGCGGCGGCCGCAAAGGATTGAGGGGCGGGTCCGGCATGCTGAGCAGGAGATTGAGATTGAATACGCGTCCGGTCTGGATCTCGCTCTTGGCTGCGAGGATCGTGGCGTTGGTGATGTGGTTCAGCGCTCCCAATTGGTCGGTGTTTCCCTTCATGCAATGTCAAGTAAGTTTAAACGTTAACATGAGCTTTTCTGTGGTGGCAAACACAAAGGCTCACCCATACACCCCACGCTGCCTTCGTAGGAAATGAAGGGTCGAGTGGCAGCTGATCGTACGTGGGCCAATTGGCGTATGGATCGGAGGCATTTAACGCTCGGGAGAGAATGGGCAGTGGGTGTGGGACCGGTACAGCGTCGGTAAGAACGGCGGCGAACAGTATTGTGAGGGTCGCGGCTGAGGCCATTGGAGCTTTCGACTTCCGACACATTGGGAGTTGTCTTTTAACCCTCCGAGAAGCATGAACGAACACCTGGCACGAAGCGTAAATTTGGAGGTGGCTTGGTCATTCCATACCCCGTGGTCTCGCCAGCAATCTAAATGGCAGATTGGACAGCGGTCCTTGTAATTCGAAGTCTGCCTGGTCCTTCCTGAGCTTTCGGCAGAAGCGTTGTAAAATTGTCGCTGGATTACCTGGAATCCAGTTCGTAAAATGTGGGGCATTGAAATGAACGAGACAGATTAGCTATGAGGATTGGAAAGCGGCGGCAACTTGGAAGACGTACCATGAAAGTCCCCTATAGAAATGGATCATGGCCAATCAATACGATGTTTCTTGTCGTAGCAGCCGACTCTCAAGATTCTAAACCGGCCAGTCAACGGCAAGCAAAGCTCAGGCTCTGGTCAAACTGGCTTGAATGGACTGAGCCTTCGTGAAGTTAGGTTGCGACTCACATAGCCAGCCGCCGCTCGGGCTGACGCACAAAAGCAATGTGGTGTTCAAGTGAATAAATTACCGGGCCGCGGGCGAGCCGCTAACGTTGCTTCTGACCGTCACGGTGGAATTCTTTCTCCCTCACCATTGCTTCCTCTGGGCTCCGTCGGCAGCCCACCCTTACGTTGGTGCGTTGCTCATCTTGAAGCGTTTGTGTCGGGACTTGATTTATGTCCGCATCACTGAGACTAGATATTAGCTCCCGCGCTTTATCGAGGATAAAAGCCTGTCATCGCACCCATTCGACGCAGCAGCTCAGCTAGCTCCACAATTCCAGCGAATCATAATCATTCCAGCGTATGTAGTAGCACTGGAGGGGTGGCATAAGAATATAGCTCACCACATCTAAAATCCTCCCGGCGGCTGAGGAAGAGATGTGGCCGACGTTTGGACGTGGTGGTTCCGGTTAAGAGGGATACAAACCAAACAACCGCAACTGACTTTGCGAATGTTTGGTTGTGTCCTCCTTCTTCCCTCGTCGTTCTTCATCATGGATGGCCAAACTGTCTTTCCCGCCGAACTGGAGCGAGAGATATTTGAAACTGCGGCAATGATGCACGCGAGCCAAATCCCGACCCTTCTGCTGGTTGCGCGCCGTGTTCTGCTGTGGTAAATGACAATTCATGTCATATGATGGGAAGGCTAACTCAGCTACACAGGATAGAGCCTCTGGGGTATACAATCATCCGTGTCACCGCGACACCTTCAGACATGCTTGATACTCTCCGGAATGCAATGACATCCAAACCGCCGATATTCTTCACGCTGTCCGCCACATCATGCTGGAGTGGACCGACGTCCTTTCATCCGAGGATATATATCGCCTTCTCAACCTATGTAGCAGAGCTACGAGCTTGGTACTTCCGTATTACTACTCAAGTCCGGATCTTCTGCCTATACTGGCACAACTCCACCTGCAGCGACTAGCCATACATCCACAGCGCCTCTTTGGTTCAGGAACCATCGATTTCGAGCATCCACTGTTCCACTCTATCACGCATCTTACCCTTCTTGTCGCCGAGGGTGTCCCGGATGCACTCCAAGATATACCGAAGCTACCTGCACTCACCCACTTGTCGCTTAGCCCCCTTATACCTCGGGAGCTTCTGATGACAGTCCTGGCAAAATGCCCCCGCATGATGCTCCTGCTCACTCAATGGCACACATCTTTCGAGGAGCGCTACGAAGCAGACCAGATTCCTTGCATTTACGATGTTCGCTTCGTCATGAGGATGTATGACGACTGCTGGGTAGAGTTGGAGGATAATGCCAAGGGGCTCCCTGACTTCTGGGACGAAGCGGATGATTTTGTCGCCCGCAAACGCAAAGGGGAGATCGAAGGCGAGTGGTATTTACGCGTGCCATCCGTCGCATTCTAAAGGGTACGATCCAGCTACACGTTATTGGATGGATTGAGGCGGTATATGTGGTTGATATCGCATCTTTCAGAGGCACCGGAAGTAGCCAAGTACTGGTTGCTGCCAAAATAAGGGGCGCTATCTTTGTTCCCGCGTGCATGACCTCC